>BSBK01001849.1:0-185000 GCA_027943335.1 Chamaecyparis obtusa | reverse complement strand
AATTCACAAATCTTTTTTTTCTTCATATTTTTTAAATTAATTTAATCCAATTTGAGCACATGACTCCTAACTTTAATCCCTAATCTAACCAATCCCAACTACCTGACATTGAGTTCTTACTCAACCCAACCCATTCACACATGCTAATCACCCTTAATTAACTAATGACCCATGATTAGCTAATCCAGTTCTCCACTCATTCTCTCTCCTTGCATAACATCCTCCTAATTCTCTCACTTGCCTCCCAATCCAAGCCTAATCATTCCCTAAACATTTGTGCAATCATAATCCATGGATTAAGAAATCCTAACCGAACCCAAGTCAACCCTCATGTCACATCCTCACATCCGCCAACTCTCTCACCTCATGTCAACCTTAAATGCACTTACACATCCCTTACACACTCCATCTCCCTCTTACACATTTGTCCCCTCTCACATCTCCCAAAATGGTCACATTCCCCCATACTTCCCAACCTCTCTCTTTGTGACACTTGTCACAATGAGAGACATTTGAGAAAGCACAATCCATGTGCTCTCTCTCAAATGCATCTTGACCCTTCCTTGATTTTTGCATCTTGACTATCCATTCAACTCTCCTCTTACCTATAAATTGAACCCTCTTCTCCTTCATTTTCATCCACCTTTCATGCATTGTTATCATGTCATTTTGAAGAGAAAAACTACAATCCATAACCTAATAATGTCAAAATATCTCCACACTTTGAAGCTTGAAGAATCTTGAGCACACATCCAATCTATTGGATGAAATCCATTCAACAAAGGAGGCTTCACATTTGGGGTTTTGCAATGTTTGCACTCTCTAATATTTAGTTTTGAGTCTTTATTTGTGGTCTTAGCATAAGTGTTTATCTAGTTTGTATTTTAGAATATCTAGCTTGTTTCATGTTCTTTAACACTACATTTTAGGTGATACAGTAAGTTTTCTGAAAACACGTCTTAGACCTGTTATAATTGTTCAAGCACCTATATCATCATCAATTCATGTTAACCTTATATCTCTATCCAATTAGGTTTATAATATCTATTTATCTCTCAAAGTGTCTCACCTCTCTAGTTTTGTCTCTCAATCTACACCTCTCTACACCCCCTTTTACATACCTACCTTTGTCCCTTCTCTCCTTTCCCCCTCTCACTATCCTTTCAACCTCTCTCTATCACCCTCTCTCCCCTTGTTTCCAACATCTATCCTCTCTTTCCCTTTTAGCCAATGTATTCCCCTTCCTAATCTTTCCTCCCCTCTCTCTATTTCCCCACTCCATTTCCCCATCTTTCCCCCCTCTCTCTTTCCCTTGTCTCTGTGTCTCTCTTTATTCAAACCCAAAACCATAAACTATAAGCCCTAAACTGTGTCTCTCTTTATCCCTCTATCCATCTCTCACTATGTTACTCTCTCTCTCTTCTCTTTGTCTTCTCCACCTCCCCCCCTTCATCTTTATCCCCTATCTCTCTTTCTCCAAAACCCAAAACCTAAATGATAAGCCCTAAGTCATCTTTCCCTTTATCCCTATTTCAATGTATCCCTTTTTTCCTTCTCTATCTTTCCCATCTCCCTCTTCCTCCCACTCACCTCTCTCCTTCTGCCCCCTCTCTCACTCTCTCACTCTCTCTAAGCTCAAAATCCTAAACCCTAAACTATATACCCCAATCCCTAAACTTTGTCTCCCCTCTCCCTCCCCCTCTCTCCACTATCCCACTCTCTCTGTCTCTCCTCACTCTCCCTTTCTGCATCTCTCTTTCCCTCTCTCCTCCCTCTCTCTCTTTATTTAAGCCCAAAAGCCTAAACCATACTTTCCCTAAGCCTTGTCTCCCTTTATCCCTATATCCTCCTCTCCCTCTCTCCCTCCTCTCCATCTTCTCCACCTCTCTATTTCCCCTCTCTTTTTCCAAACCCCAAACCCTAAATGATAAACCATATAAACCCTCACCCACTTTATCCCTCTCTAATTATCTCCATATTTTCCTTCTATATATTTCCCACCTCTCTCTCCCTCTCACACACCTCTATCCATCCCCAAACTCTCTCCCTATCTCCCCCTTTGCTACTTTATCCCTCTCTTTAAGCTCAAAGCGTTAAACCCTAAACTAAAAGCATTAACCCATAAACCTTCTCTCCCCTCTATGCCTCCCCCTCTCTCCCCCTCTCTCCTACTCTGTCCATCTCTTCCCCCTCTCCCTTTCCACATCTCTATTTACCCATCTCTCACTTTTTCCCTCTCTCCCTCTCCCTAAACCCTAGTCCATAAGTCTGAAACCATATAGTAGTCCCTTGAACCTAATCCCAACCCCTATATCCCTCAAGTCCTAAGGGATAAGGGTTTATGATTCAGAGTTTAGATTCTATTATGAGGTTTAGGGCTTAGGGCTTAGGATTTAGGTTTTGGGGACTTGTATAAGGTTCAAGGATTAGGGTTTAGTTTTGAGGTATTA
Organism: Chamaecyparis obtusa; assembly: GCA_027943335.1. NCBI lineage: Eukaryota > Viridiplantae > Streptophyta > Pinopsida > Cupressales > Cupressaceae > Chamaecyparis > Chamaecyparis obtusa. Next base: position 182,550 of record BSBK01001849.1, on the reverse strand, counting down.
TGGTTTATGATTTAGATAAAGGGGTTTAAATGATTAGAGAGAGAGATATGGGGTGAAAGGTTTAGGGCTTAGTGCTTAGGATTTAGGAACTAGTATAGGGTTAGGGCTTAGCATTTGGAGTTGAGCGTAGAGAGAGTGTGAGTGAGAAGAGGAGAGAGGGAGAGGGAGTTTAGGGTTTTTTAGGGTTTAAATTAAGAGAGAGAGAGAGGGTTAAGGACTTAGGGCTTAAAATTTAGGGTTTAGGGCTTAGGGTTTAAGGTTTAGGGATTAGGGATTAGGTATTTTATCTTAGAGAGGGAGATGGCAGAAGGGTTAAGGGCTTGGGAATAAAGATATAGTGTTTAGAGACTAGAATACAATATTGGGTTTAGGGTCTAGGGTTGAGGGATTAAGGTTTTGAGCGTAAAGAGGGATATAGTGAGGAGGAGAGAGGGGGGAGAGAGAGATGGGAGAGTGGGTTAAGGGCTTAGGGTTTAGGATTTAAGCGCTTAAGGGTTTGAGAGAGAGAGAGAGAGAGAGAGAGAGAGAGAGAGAGAGAGAGAGAGAGAGAGAGGCTTGCAGCTTAGGATTTAGTGTTTAGAGACTAGTATAGGGTTTAGGGCTTAGGGATTTATATTGAGGGCTTTGGTATTTGAGTGTAGAGAGGGATAGAGTGAGAGGAGGAGAGAGGATAAGAGCAACTAATATTACCTGACCTTTGGATCAGACTAACTTTTAAGTACATAAGATATTAAAAAATGATTTGATTTGTTAATTTATTAGGTTAAGATTTTCTATATAAAAAAAAATGTACAATTATTTAAAATTTTGAAAATATATTTATGATCTACTCTTTAAAATAATATTAATTATTCAATGTTCATATTTATAAGATTTAGATTGTCTTATTAAAATTGATTAAATAATAATTTAGATTATTATCTTCTCAATATAAACTTGATGAAATTTAGTATTATGGTTCAATTAAGGTAAGAGTTAGTGTTAGGATTAGAGTACAATATTACTAGTCTAGGAAAAAGCTTGGGGTTAGGGATACCGTTGAACTAGGGTTAAAGTTTTATTTGAATTCAGATTAGGGTTATCTTTAGGGTTCCATTAGGATTGTTATTTTGTTTCTACAATTTAAATTAGGGTTAGAGATAGTCTTAGGGAGCTACAATTAAATAAGTATTAGGGTTAGGGTTAGTAATACAAATACCCAAGAGATTTATAGTATGTGGTTATGGATAAATTATTCTTTTCTATTTATAAATATGATTTTGGTACTTATGTTCTATAGGTTTTGAAGGTAGTTTTCAAGATAGATATAATTTATCATAAAACCTAATATGTAGAAGGTAACCAAATTTGTGTTTTAATTTAGCTATCTTTTTAATAATTATTTAAATTTTTGATTTAATTAAAAATATTATAATTTAAAATTATTGGTTTGTTTAGGATGTTATCTAATTCAGATGATTAAAATGAATATCTAAAAGTCTTTTGAAAGATTAATATATCATGTCAAGATTTAATAGATTTGGAGTCAAAAGTTTTGGCTTTTGCCAATGACTCATACCATTATGGTAGTTTTGACTTTTTCCATTGGCTATACTATTATGAGTCTTCAATTATGTTTGGAGTATATAATTTCTTAGGAAACATACTTAAACTTCAAATTGATTATATAGATACTTCAAAGTTCATGGAGACGCATTAATTTCCATTCTTTTGTATTTTTTTTTAAACATTTGAATGCGATATTTTTTTAGGACATACCCAAAATACAGTAAGACACTAAGTTATAACTTTAACTCGTCCAAAATGGATGCTACTATGTACAAGTTCATGCCTTCTACACTGATACATGTTTCTAGATTGCCACTTTTATATACTTCCTTTTATTATATAAAGCTCCATTTATGCTTTCACATCAAACACCTATCAAAGTATCCCTTGCACCTCTTTTGGGTACAAGTTCTAGTTATGAACCATTTGAGATTAGAAATATCGGGATGCAACAGAGCTTTGGAAAAAAATATACTACTAAAAACAACTAGATACCTTAATGAAAATAAGGGCAACCCAAATCCTTAGAATTGAGATCTTTAGCAAGCGATGTGTATTGACAATTTCAATGAATTGTATTTTACAGAGGAAAACACTAACTGCATGCATGCATACTGATTTCATCTTTCGAGGGAATTATGTGGAAAACAACACTACTCAAATTATGATATGATTCAACTAGTCTCTGTACTTTACAAACAATAAGATGATTGACAAAAATAAAAGCTTCATTAGAAACTAAAATTTGAAATACATCCATTTAAATAATTCAGATATGGTTAAGAGGGGTTTCTTGTCATTTGCCTTTCAAAACCAAGTTTGCACAATTTGTAAAGGATATTAAATGACGAGGGAATGCTTTGTAAGCCAAGAATAAACCTCGTAAGACAACTTGAAATCTAAGATTATGACTAATAAAAATCATTTTTATATAAAATTATGTGCTTTTAAAATTATTTTATAGCTTTTTTTGTTCTCTTTTGAAAAATCAACATCTCAACATGTAATCCTTACTTCATGAAAATAATTTTGAAAAATGTTAGATAAAATTATTGATAAATCCAACTTAAATTACACATGTCAAATTGAAATATATAATAAGTCCAAATTGAAGACTAGTAATTACATAATATATTATTATTAATAAATCTATTTAATTTTCAAAATTGAATTAGCATAAGAATTTATTCTTCTTAGAGTGTTCTATTTTGAAGAATCAACATCTCAACATATAATCCTTGCTTCATCAAAATAATTTTGAAAAATGTTAGATGAAATTATTGATCTCCACCTTAAGTTACACATGTTAGATTGAAATATATAATAAGTCAAAATTGGAGACTGGGTATAATTGAAAAGTTACATAATATATGATTATTAATAAACTTAATTAATTTTCAAAATTTTAAAATTGAAAAAAATACTTTTAAGCGGAACTTTGTTTACTATTAAGATCGAATTCAAATTAACATAAGAATTTATTCGAGTGTACCAGTGTAAAGTGGGTACACAAGATGGTCCTCCCCCACTATTAAATACTTTACCAATAAGTGCACCCGCCCCACAAGATGGTCCTCCCCACCTGCCAATTGCGGAAAAGAAAGGCATACGCGGCATTTGACGGGTTAGTAGACGTTGAAACGTCACATCCAAACAACTGTCTCTCAGAATACTACCCACACAGCTATGCCAGCTGGAACTCCGCGTGCTGCACCAAAACCCAAAACCTTGCCTCGCTGCAAATACACAGCGGGCTCCAACTCATCCATTTAATATCTCATCTCATCTCTAGGGGAAATATCTTCCTACTTTCCCTTCCTTTAATCCCGATCTTGCCTATATAAATCCCATCGATATCCCTCTGCAATCCACACATTCACCACATCTATCACTACTCCTGCATTTTTCTTCTCTTCCAAATGGACCTCATTCTCTGTGTCCTCCTCTTCAGCCTTGCCCTCGTATTCTCCCATCTTGTTTCTGCTGATTTTTACAATGACTTTGACATCACATGGGGAAATGATCGTGCTAAAATACTCGACAATGGCCAACACTTGCAGCTCACTCTTGATCAGTCCTCAGGTATATCTTATCTCATTTGATTACTGCATACTGCATATAAATATGTGTGTGTTCTTTACACTTTACAGTATGTTGAACCGATGCTTATCTCCTCCCCTGCCTCTGCTGTATTCAAACAGGTTCTGGGTTCCAATCCAAGAATGAATATCTCTTTGGCAAGATTGATATGCAAATCAAGCTGGTTGCTGGTAACTCCGCCGGTACTGTCACTGCATACTATGTAAGTCCCTCCCTTCATTTCATTCTATGACTGGAATTAGTAGTGGGCACTGAGCAGTAGTAGTATTGTTGTGGGAATTTAAGCATGGCCTAATAAAATGGTTATGTTCTGCCGCAGCTCTCGTCACAAGGGACTACACACGATGAAATAGACTTCGAGTTCCTGGGGAATCTCTCTGGAGATCCGTACATAATGCACACCAATGTTTTCTCTCAAGGCAAAGGCAACCGGGAGCAGCAATTCTACCTCTGGTTCGACCCCACCGCAGACTTCCACACTTACTCTGTGACATGGAATCCCCAACAAATCATGTAAGTTAATACTGTCACTGCAACTTCAGATCAACTACCGAATGTCCTCCTTGGCCTGGCCCTCTTACTTTTAACATCATTATTATTGTAGTTTATAACATTTATTTCTGATACTTTGCAGATTTTCTGTGGATGGAACTCCGGTTAGAGTGTTCAAGAACAGCGAGGATTTGGGCGTTGCATATCCGAAGAATCAAGCGATGAGAATATATTCGAGCCTGTGGAACGCAGACGATTGGGCAACCAGAGGCGGGCTTGTGAAGATCGATTGGAGCAAATCCCCATTTGTGGCGTCTTATGCAAACTTCAAAGCAGAGGCATGCTCTGCCTCCTCTGATTGCTCTGTGAATTCATGGTACGCTGCACAGGCGTTGGAGTCGAGCGAGCAGCAGAAACTTGAATGGGTCCGAAAAAACTACATGATTTACGATTACTGTTCGGACAGTAAAAGGTTTCCCCAGGGATTCCCCGCTGAATGCACTCGCTAGGGTTTTAACCGAGTTCACAGGATGAACATGCCCCAACTTACATCAAATTCTTTTATTACTTCATTTTTTGTAGCGATTTCTAAGGCCAAGAGGCTACTTTTTGTAAATATTGGATCCCCGTCAATCGAATATACATCTCAATTTTCATTTGTTACCATTAGAAGAGTTTAAAATTTCTACAGTTTCCTGGGACTAATTTCTCATAAGGTTTCTTCGCGTTTATGTCTGAAGTGTCATATTAATGATGCGTCCACCAATACTAAATTCGCTGTTGAAGACTAAACAGCCAAAAATCTGATAAACAGCCAACTAGGCTGATAAACAGTCAACCAGGGATATAAATAGGAAGAATTCTATGAAATCAGATTGGCGAATCAAGTAGATGATGAGAGATGGAGCCTCAAAAAAAGACTTCATCTCAATCTTTTGATAACTCACTCTTTGCGAATGAGAGAAATGAAAGTGAATGGCAGGATGATTATTCCCATGCACTTGAGAAGGCATTTCATTGCAGTAGTTTATCTTATGGTGTTAATATCAAATGTAACAGATGTCATTAGCATTTTACCATTCCAACAGCTTAAAGAGTTTATTTCTGATACCATATTGAACATTTTAAGAAAATTATTCTAGAATGTAAATGACATGTTGTTATTGTATTCACGTGCCTTGAAAAGTGAAAGTCTTGATGACTTACAGGATGCATTGCGAATTGTTAAAATCTATCGACACGACATACAAGTGTGGAGCGGAGCAAAAGCAACAGAACTTAGGGCTCGTGGAAGACAAATGCTTGTCAGACACTGCGAGACAAAAACTAAAAATACTATTGCCACATCAGCTGCCATCATTGCCAAATAAATTAGGCAAGTGTACAAAGAAAATTCCGGTCAATACATAACATATATCTGTATTTGACAAACAAGCGCATATAAACATTTCTACCTCACTTGCATTTTTTCTCTGCATTCAATCTCGAGCAGATTTCTTGTTACAGTGTTTAAAGATCAAACAAATATTGCTGATTAAACAACTAAAATGCATATTCACAAGTTTATTTTATTTAATGACCTTTGGACGAAATGTTCTGATTGAAAGACAAAGATTAAGTGGGCATCGTTAATTTCTGCAGGAATGGGCTGGTAGTAATTTAGAGAAGAAATCTCGTGATCATAAGAATATGTAGTGCATTGTGTATTATAAAAGTGAACTCTCTTTCAATATCATTGTTGAACCATAGCTTCCTTCCTTCTCTGAAAAAAGAGGGCAAATTTTGTTAATAGGTTTGAGGTCGAATTTGAACTTACAACATTCACATTTCCTCCTTGTTGAGAATCTTCAGACGCCATTTGTGTTGCCACAATTCTTCTATACTTGAAAACAAAATGACAAATCTTAATGAATACGATGTTAATGAAAAGAGCAAAAATGATGAGTAGAATCTGCAAACCCTACTAAACCAAACAAATAGAAACTAATTAGCAACTCAATCAATTAGCAAGAGACTTATTTTCAAATAATAGACTGGAAAAGGCCATTAAATGAGAAGATTATTCAACTTTTTTACATTTCGAGTACTATAAGACTCAATCAGTAATCCCAATTATCTTTTAAAGAACCAAACATATTAAATACAAAATGAATCCCTTTACCAAATATATAAAATATAAAATGAATCCCCTTACACATTATAACTTTGTATTTTAGATTTAATTGTTCTTTGTCAAGGATTGATACATTACATTTACTTATCTCTTAGATTTCAAGTAGCTAGACCACTAATACAACTAAATATTGATTAGGTCACAATTCCCCTAAATATAATTCCCCTAAATATATTTAGGGGAAGTTGCATACAACATCATTGAGCTAGTGTAAATTACACTTGTACACAATGCTCTAGGATTTTAACAATCAAATATCACCATAGAACCAATAGAAATTTTCAACAATAGACTATGTATGATAACAACAAAGAAATAGGAAAAACTAAAAAGGTTTTGAAGATTTTCTTGTTTTAAAAGGAACAAATTTTTGCCTATGGTGTTATTGTCATTGATGTCAATACATGTGTGTATGCCGGTAACAAGATCCAATCAAAAACACTATTAGATTGTTATCAACAATTCTACCAGTTGACAAAATTGTGAATGTCATATGGTGATGTTGTGACCTGTTTCACAACACGCCCATCAGCGATGGGACCCCTCTACCTTTTGTCCAGTCTGGCCCCTTTTTGGTTCGTGCTTTGTCAGTGAAGTCTCTCTGCAACAGTCTCAAACAAGGTCCTGCCTCTCGAGAATGGTGGACTCATAGCAAATGAAGGAGGAAGGAATGATTGCAAAATAAAAATCCGTCAGTCCCTTAGATTCCCGCTCCGAGCAAATAGGAGGAACAAAACAGAGCAAGTCACAGAATGTGTGCTTAAGACCAAATTCTGTGACCACCTTCCAATCCCGCTCTCGCATTCCTTGGAGCGCATATTTCATGAAGTCACAGAATGGCTGCTCGAGACAAATTCCTTCACACCCTAAAAATCTTGATTCTAGCTTCCTTGGAGCGTGAGTCAACGCGGTCAACAGACACTGCAGAATAGGAAAATCCGCCACCAAAGGAAAATCCCACCCGGGCACTTTTCGAAGTGCATAAAGAAGTAAGTGGAGGAATTTGTGCTTAGGACAAAATCCTTCACACATGAAGAATCCCGCTCACGCATTCCTTGGAGCGCAAATTTCATGAAGTCACGGAATGTGGGATGAAGAAAAATCCTTAACTCACCCAAAATCCTGCTCAAATACAATCTCGGGCACAAAACAAGGTCAATCACGGAATGAATTCTTGAGGCAAAATCTGGCACCCACTCGAACTCGCAAGTGAAGTCTTGGCACAAATTTGAAACATGAAAACTTGAAAGATCAATTTTTTTAGCACGAGTTCAGAGAGAAATGATAAGTTTTTTTTGGTTTTGGGTTTCAAATTTAAAATTGATTGAATATTAATTTTTAATTAATTAATCTTTGAAAAATCAAAATTTGGAAATAAAGCTTGGGATTAAATCGATTTTGTTTAAATATTTTTTTTAATTGAATATTAATTTTTATTAATATTTAATTAAAACTCAAAAAATTGATACAACAAAAAAAAAGTAATTAAAGAATAAAAGTTCACAAAATTGGAAATTGTTTTAAAAGGAGGATTTTTCTATTAAACTTGAAATTGGTTAAAGATTATTTTTATTAATCTTTAATTAATTAACTTCTCAAAAAATCAAAAAAATAAAAAAATAAAAAATTGGGGAAAAGGAAAACTTCTTCATGAAGACAAAAAACTCAGATTAGTAAATTCTAAAAAGCGGGAGAAAAACACAGACAAGTGGCAAGGAATCTTTTTTTAAAAATGGAAACTTGTGCTAAAACGAGGCAGCTACCTAATTTTAGCCTGCAATCTTTAAAGCAACTTTTCGAGTTTTTGAAAGGCTATAAGAGAAGGCTTTGTTCATTTCATTCTCACACAAATCGAGAGAGCATTCTTGAGAAGAGATAGAAGGATTATTTCTAGGGAAGTGTGAATTAATTTGTGAGATTTTCAAAATTTTCTTCAGTAAGTTGATCACAGATGGTTGAACCCAGAAGAACCAGTGTAAGCAGAAGGCAACTGATCAAGAATGAATAGAGAGAATTCTACCAGAAATCCAAGATTGTCTCAAAGTAGATTGATGTGAAGGACATGAATCTTGGATGCCTCGATTTGAGTGAGTTCTAGAGGAGGATGTTTGGATACAAAGATCATCACCTGACACACCTGGCTATCCGGATTGTGAACAATGGAGTTTTAGTTGCAGTCGGATTCCCTCCTGCTTTTCAGCATGTTGAGTTGATCCTGGAATGTGCAAAACATTATCATTCCAGTGATAGAACGATCAAGGACTCAGATGGGAATATCATTGCAGATCTCTCTCCTCCAACCATTACTAAAGCATTTGGGATCCCTTCATCTCAGAGGTTGGTCTCGAAGACAAAGGAGCAGGCGCACAGAGTCTACACAGCAGGAGTTCAACATTGTGATGAGATCATCAATAGCAAATGGATGAGGAGGAATAAAACCCACTACTCTAAGTTGCCCAAGGAGCTTGTGTGGATGGATTTCCACCGTGAATACAATGATCTAATAATGATGCTCAATAGGATATTTGGCTTACCCCACTCTTACCTGTTTGAGACATGGATGTGGCACTTTGTTCAACAGGTCGTAGAGGAGTTTAATCACATTGATTGGGTTGGGTTTATTAGTGACAACCTCGATGAGCAGCTGAGGAATCTGGAGCATACGAAGAAATTCTTCATGAGCTCATATGTAATATATATGTTGGCATGAAATACAAGGTATGAAGGACTGAGGTACAAGGGAGTCCTCGGAAGTGGAAGTCTAAGGTTAAGGGTCCATGACTGTTACCCACAGCTGCATCTACATGCTATAGATGACTACACTGGGTTAACGATGCATTTGCAATGCGCATCTTGAGAACCTTGCAGAAGAGATTGCATATGAGATTGTCTTTAGAGGCAATGAAGCTGGTGGAAGAATTTGGGGCATGGTTCATTCAATTTCCCACCTTCTCCTATATCAGATTGCAAGGATTCTCTAAGCAGCCATTCAAGCTTCCACAGTACCCTACCGATAAAATGGTCTTGTTGGAAGTCACCCGACAGTTGACAACCTACGACAAAGTGTTGAAGAAGAAGAAGAAGCTAGGACTGGAGTTTCCATTGTCCATTGGAAGTGATGGAGTTGAAGTGTGTCCTTGTCTTCCAGCAGTTGAGAGGTCATCTGATGAGCTAAAATTCTTTCGTCTACCACTCTATCTAAGAAGGTTGACTTTTGACCCATATAATAATATTAGAGTAGTGGCAGGGATGAGGCATCAACACAAGGCTCACCTCGAGGATTTTTGGGCAAATGCAGTTGATGAGAATGAGGTCAGGAAGAGAATGTGCTCCCAATTACCCTTGGACTTGATCAGGGCATGTAAAATTGTCCACATTCCTGATCAGATGGAAGAGGACCCAAATGTTCTCCAGAGAGGTTTTAACCCAGATAAGGAAAAGGTCATTCATCCTTACGATTGGTAGAGGAAAGAGATCGTGGATCTTGATGTATTGACGAAGCCAGTTGTGGAACTTCACAAGGTGGTGGGTAGAACGAAAACTTGAAAGGATGACTATGTCAAAAGAAGATTGGACCTACAAGTTGATGGGTCATCCACAGCTGCGAGATGAGAGACCAAGGCAACCATTTGGAGGAAGAGTATAAGAAAGAGACATCCCATCAGGCAATACAGAACATAGAAAGGAGAAGGGTGCAGCTTAGGAGATGCATATAAAGAGGAGATTGGATCTTCATGTTGAAGAACCACAGCAAAAAAGATTAAGGTTTGAGGGTGCACCATCTTCTCCTAGCCGGACTCCCAGTGTGCAGGAAATTGGAGCATTCACCCAACAGGAAGGAGAAGCAAGTGAAAGAAGAACGCAACAAGGAGAACAACACATGACAAGACCGATACAAGATAGATTGAGCATTAATGCCAATGAGAGGTTCATGCCAGGAACAAGCAAGGAACAAGATGTGTTGACAAAGGAGATTCTTGGTGTCTTCTTTAGGAAGATAATTGAGGAAGAAATTCCCGAGGTAGAAGCAGAGGCCTCAGTGGTAGAAGAGGAGATTCCCACGACAGAGGCACTTGCTCCTGAAGCAATGGTAGAAAGTCCTGGAGCTAAGGAGATTGATACTAGAGCAGTGCAAGGACAAGAAGAGCTAGCAGTACAGAGGGACCCAAATACAAATGTTTCAGAGTGGCTCAAGAAGAGGATTCAGAGAAGCCAGGAAAAGGAGATAGACCCCGCAGTTGAGTTACAAGAGATTCTCGATCGAATTGACCAATCAAGAGAAAAGGGAAAAGCCAAGAAATGCACCAAGGTCATCAGAGGAGAATCTGGATCCAGAATTTTGCAGATAGAAACTCCAGCAGTCGACAAGACCAAAGATCAAGCTGCTCCTGAGGAGTATCACATACTCGAGGTAGATCTTGGTCAGGCCTCTCGAGCACAAGTCATGGAGGAATTTGATGATTCGACACAAGCTGTTAAGGATAAGATGAGGAGGCTGGAAGAAAAATATCATAGGATGAAGGAAGAGAACATGGCTTTATGTGCATACAGTGATATGTTGCCTCGTCCAGTTCGAGAAGAGGACCCGTCTTTCGTTCCACCAACAGTTGTTCCAACCGAGTCAGTTGAGGCCATCGATGAGATCAGAAGGATTATGCAGGGTGCAAAGACTTGGATTAAAGGGATTGAGGATGAGGCCTGCATCCACACCGAGGAGTTAATACAAATTCATGATAAGGCATTGGCCATTCTTTCTCGAATTCGTTGCATAGAGGAGACTTGGGAAGATGAGCATATTTATGAGGATGAGGCAATCTCTAACTTGTAGGAGCTGATGGAAACCCCTAGGCAGGTCTTAGTTGACGGCAAGGTCATTGGAGAAGGAGCATATGATTTCTCTTGGTGGTATTGTGCAGTTCTTCTAGCAAAGGACATGTTTGAACATTTTAGTAAGGAGTCGGCTCGATTGAAGGGGATAGTTGAGAATATCCGACAGGAGCTCTCCAATACCATTGCATCATTGTGGTTGCAAAGGTTGGCCGAGGAGGAAATAACAATAGACAACATGAAGGGGAAATTGGAGGAGTTCTTTAGGCTTAACTCATTCATAGGGGATGATTTTGAGAACCTCTCTTCCTTCTCAAACAACATGCATGTAGCGCAGGATCTATTGCCAAAATGGGAGGATAGCCTGAAGAGGTCAGAGCGAGCAGTGTTGGTGCTGGAATTCAGACAGGAATCAACACCGAGTGTCAAGATTGATGAGTTGGAGGCCATATTGGGTAGATTCCAGGAATTCAAATGCGGAGGTCAACGGTAGATGCATTTAATGCATACTGGACATTCATGTAGTGGTCATTTATGACACCTCGCTCTCTTATTGAACATGCATGCATCATGGGCATTTATTACCCACTACGGTAGTGGTTTATTCATTGCATTAATTTAGATTCCCTCTTCTATGCCCTAACCCTAATTAGGGCTGAGGTGGCAAAATCTAGGCCATCAGTTATTATTTTGATTCGGGCCTTTCATTGTTTTTGAAGACCTATATAAAGGCCTCTTCTTCTCATTTGTAAAGAGGTGAATTTTGAGATTGTTGCTTATGAGCTATTGAGACAATAGAATTTTCATTGAAGTGTGGTGAACATTTGATGTGTCTTAATGCTTGCTTGGTTTCATTATTCTCTCAATTAGATTAAGTTTAGTAGATGAAGTGTTGTGATTTTTTTTTGGAGAATATAATGATGTTTTGATGAGTTCCCGTGGTTCATACTTTTGATGTTTTAGTGATTCTAAATCATCGTGTAAAGTTAGCCTGAACCCCTTATCCATGTGCTTAAATTTAATCATTCGTACAAACCTTTGAAGATTGCACCAGTCCACGTGTAGTTGTAGCTTGACTTGGCGAAGCGTGACTTGGTAATTAAGGAACTCGTCCATCAGCATACTTTCTTTGGCTATCATTACCCTTAGGAATAGATTAGAATCTCTGAACCCTAAACCCTTTTAATTTTTGCATATCCGGTGAAAACCACAAAAAATAGTACTTAATTGAAAATCTTATGCCAGTACCCATATTCATATGACATAAAGGATTGAAAACGTAAGCCCCCTTGTGATCATCAACAAATCACATCAACACCGAGCATATCCACGAGTCGAGGAACCTTGGAGTTATCATATGATGTTTTTGCAATCTTAGCATACGTAGTACTTTGTTCAAGAGAGGATAATATATCTCGGTATTTTGTTCTACTATTTGGTGAGTCATAAAACACACATCAATAGGTGATAAATAAAAGACAACCATATATTCTCATTATGCACTGTTTGTGATAGAATTCAGGTGTATTGTGGTTGTTATCATCTAACAGTAACATTATATGACCAGTTGAACAATGTATAAGCATGAAGATATAACAACGCATGGTTTTAGAATTATAACAAAGAATTCAAACACTTAGTATGTTGGAGTGTTCTAATAGAGGTTTAGAATACATATCTACAGAGAGAGAGAGCTATGGATAAAAAGAGATTGAGAGGAGAGGGGGGGATCAAGAAAGATATAAATAAGGATAGAGAATATCTTTAGCAAGCGGTGTCTATTGACAATTCCAATGAATTGTATTTTAAAGAGGAAAATATTAATTGAATGCATGCGTACTGATTTCATTTTTTGGGGGAACTATGTGGAAAACAACACTACTCATATTATGATATGATTCAACTAGTATTTGTACTTTAGAAACAATACGATGATTGACAAAAATAAAGATTCATTAGAAACTAAAATTCAAGAAATACATTCATTTAAATATTTCAGATGTGGTTAAGAGGGGTTTCTTGTCATTTGCCTTTCAAAATCAGAGTTGCACAATTTGCAGAGGATATTGAACAACGAGGAAATGCTTTGTAAGCCAAGAATAAAGCTCATAAGGCAACATGAAATCTAAGATTGTGACTAATAAAATTCATTTTTATATTAAATTATTTACTTTTAAAAATATTTTTATAACTTTTTGTGTTCTATTTTGAAAAATCAACATCTCAACATGTAATCCTTGCTTCATCAAAATAATTTTGAAAAATGTTAGATGAAATTATTGATCTCCACCTTAAGTTACACATGTTAGATTGAAATATATAATAAGTCAAAATTCGAAACTGGATATAATTGAATAATTACATAATATATTATTATTAATAAACTTAATTAATTTTAAAATTGAAAAAAATAATTTTAAGCGGAACTTTGTTTTTTATTAAGATTGAATTCAAATTAACATCAAGAATTTATTCGAGTGTACTGGTGTAAAGTGGGTACACAAGATGGTCCTCCCCCACTATTAAATACTTTACCAATAAGTGCACCCGCCCCACAAGCTGTTCCTCCCCACGAACCAATTGCGGAAAAGAAAGGCATACGCGGCATTTGACAGGTTAGAAGACGATGAAACGTCACATCCAAGACACTGCATTTGAGATTATATGCCTCCAAACAACTGTCTCAGAATACTATTACTACCTAGTACCCACAGTTATGCCAGCTGGAACTCCGCGTGCTGCAACAAAACCCAAAACCTTGCCTCGCTGTAAATACACAGCGGGCTCCAACTCATCCATTTAATATCTCATCTCTTCTCTAGGGAAATATCTTGCTACTTTCCCTACCTTCCTTCCCCGACCTTGCCTATATAAATCCCACCGATATCCCTCTGCAATCCATACATTCACCACATCTATCACTTCTCCTGCATTTGTCTTCACTTCCAAATGGACCTCATTCTCTGTGTCCTCCTCTTAAGCCTTGCCCTCTCATTCTCCCACCTTGCTTCTGCTGATTTTTACAATGACTTCGACATCACATGGGGAAATGATCGTGCTAAGATACTCGACAATGGCCAACACTTGCAGCTCACTCTTGATCAGTCCTCAGGTATATTTTATCTCATTTGCTTACTGCATACTACATATAAATATATGTGTGTTTTCTACAGTATGTTGAACCGATGCTTCTCTCCTCCCCTGCTTCTGCTGTATTCAAACAGGTTCTGGGTTCCAATCCAAGAATGAATATCTCTTTGGCAAGATTGATATGCAAATCAAGCTGGTTGCTGGTAACTCCGCCGGTACTGTTACTGCTTACTATGTAAGTCTCTCCCTTCATTTCATTCTAATTTCCTTATATTATGAGGAGTGGGCACTGAGCAGTGGTAGTATTGTTGTGGGAATTTGAGCATGGCCTAATCAAATGATGATCTGCTGCAGCTGTCCTCACAAGGGACTACACACGATGAAATAGACTTCGAGTTCCTGGGAAATCTGTCAGGAGATCCGTACATAATGCACACCAATGTTTTCTCTCAAGGCAAAGGCAACCGCGAGCAGCAATTCTACCTCTGGTTCGACCCCACCGCAGACTTCCACACTTACTCCGTCACATGGAATCCCCAACAAATCATGTAAGTTAATATATATTGTTCCTGCAACTTCAGATCAACTAGTGAATGTCCTCCTTGGCCTGGCCCTCTTACTTTAATTAACATCATTATTATTGTAGTTTATAACATTTATTTCTGATACTCTCCAGATTTTCTGTGGATGGAACTCCGGTTAGAGTGTTCAAGAACAGCGAGGATTTGGGCGTTGCATATCCGAAGAATCAAGCGATGAGAATATATTCGAGCCTCTGGAACGCAGACAACTGGGCAACCCGAGGCGGCGCAGTGAAGATCGACTGGAGCAAATCCCCATTTGTGGCGTCTTATGGAAATTTCAAAGCAGAGACATGCTCTGCCTCCTCTGACTGCTCTGTGAATTCATGGTACGCTGCACAGGCGCTGGAGTCGAGCGCGCAGCAGAAACTTGAATGGGTCCGAAAAAACTACATGATTTACGATTACTGTTCGGACAGTAAAAGGTTTCCCCAAGGATTCCCCGCTGAATGCACTCGCTAGGGTTTTAACCGAGTTCACAGGATGAACATGCGCCAAGTTACATCAAATTCTTTTATTCCTTCATTTTTTGTAGCGATTTCTAAGGCCAAGAGGCTCTTTTTTGTAACTATTGGATCCCCGTCAATCGAATATACATCTCAATTTTCATTTGTTACCATTAGAAGAGTTTAAATTTCTACAGTTTCTTGGGAGTGTTGAACTCTCATAAAGTTTCTTCTGAATATCATATTAATGATGCGTCCACCAATATTAAAGTCGCTGTTGAAGACACCTGTAATGTTACCTTCCATTAAAAATTAAAAATACATTTGCTTAAAGCCTTTCAAATTTCCAGAACGCAATTTCTGCGGGACGGTGTCCGTGCTTTCCAAACCTATTGGAATGAATCCCCACCTTACACGTCCGGTCATTTTTTTTTCAGTACCGAACCGTTTATGGAAACACAATGTTTATTTTGAAAACACGTTATATTCTGATGTTTGGATAGACAGTACAGAGGAAAATTGATAAACTGGAGAGGGATGGAACCTTTATAAACAGTCAACTAGGGTGATAAACAGTCAACCAGGCTTATAAATAGGAAGAACTCGCAAACAAATCTATTTTAAACTGCTTTTAACCAGGCTGATAAACAGGAAGAACTCACACGCAAATCTATTTTAAATTTGCTTCTAATAAATGTCATGGAAAAATTATCATTTTCTCTTTTTGAAAATATGAGACATGAAAGATTAAAAAAGAAAAATGTTCCCCTTTTTAAAAAAATATTGGAAAGATTTTGATATAATTTTTAAAGATTATTATTTATGTGTGTAATGAGTATGTCAATCAATTAGGAAAAAATTTAGTCTAGTTTTTCATACACTAGTACTTGCACCAACCAGGTGCAATGTTTACACCAATAAGAGTATATGCCATATGATATTTGAGAGGTAAAAAACAAAATGACATTAGAGTGAATTTTGGTGCATACAATAAGTAAAATTTATGGCAAAACCATTTATTTTTGGGGAAAATCTCATTAAGAGTGAATTTTGATGCATACAATACGTAAAATTTATGGCAAACCCATTTATTTTCAGGTTTAGGGATACTGATTGTTTAATGAATATTTGCTAACTGAAGATTTGTTTAATTTTTATTTTTACTTTGTAAAATAGCAAATTCTAAGTTTTGGGGAATCCATTAACTATTAAACAATAAGCTCTAAGTAAATTCAATAACATAGGATTTAGAGTTGAGGACTAATAATTTTCTACATTGGGTGAAATATTTATGAATTTTCGTGACAGTGAATCCAACAACTACAGGCTTTGGTATATCTAATAACTTTATAGTTTAACAGTTGAAGAAATTACTTTTTTTTTAAAATTGTCATTCAGGAAAAATTTCTTCTCAGGCCAACTAAAAATTATGGTTGATCCAATGAGAACAAATTTTGGTAAACTAAAGAAGTTGAGGACTTTAGAGTTCAGGCTGATGAGTTTTTTCTAGTTTTCAGATTTGTCATTCTTGCCCTCCATTCCGGTGGAAAATCTACAAGTATGTCTTCAAAAATATCCTTCTGCACTCCCACACCTTTATAGAGACTTTTCACACTATTTCCAATTGTATACCAATGCACCCAATTTTTGAATTCATCCAGTCCTTCTTGAGTCACATACCTAAAATATCCTTGCACATTTATTGAGCTATAAGTATAAAATAGAAAATCTACAATACTACAAATAAAGGACTATGACTAGGGGAGTTAACAATAACCATTGTGTTTTGAAACTACAGGGTGCTCATTGAGATCAAGGATCCCTTCAATGTAACATTTATGCCACTGGACTGCCAATTTTGATAGATTGAAATATCTCAAGATTATAGAAACAATTTGTAAAAAAATAGAAACACAATTCATTTTTATTAACTTGAATTTTGATACATTGGAAAATAGTATTTTGAACTTTTGTAATAGCCACCCATAATTTTTTTGAATAAAAGATCACAACATAAACTTGTAGATATTCGAAACACTATTTTCATGAACTCTGATCTAAATCATCAATGCACGCATAATTTCTATTACAACTATTTTGGTGAATATTCATTCATACGATAGTGCCAAAACATGTAATAGATATACATATGAAATTGCAACATAGAATACCTTAGAAACAAGGGTGAAGATGAATAAAGATCTTAGAACTTGGTGAATAAATAGTAATAAGCTTTGACAGATATAAGATAGACATAGAAATATTTAAAACAAAGTCAAGATCAATGATATCTCCCTATCCCACTAATTGGTGAGAGCAGCAAATCTAGTGATTCATAAAAGAAGAAAAAAGAATTTGAACTACACAGATGAAAAATACTAAAATCTAGTAAATTTGGGATGATGTAACAAAATTTAGCATTTTCAAAAAAGTTCAAACCAAATTTCTAAATCCAGAAAAATATAAGCCTATAACCTTAAAAGTCAAACATCTTATCGAAATAATCACTGTGATATTGCTATTAGGATTTAACTGTGTAGTTTTTTTGAGTCAAACTCATTGACCCATGATTCATGAGTAGTGGTTCACCGAACCCATCTCTCATGAGAATGAAATAGAACACTTAGCACTCATTGGATCTAGGTGATGCTCACAGAGGTGAAGCACCGAGACTTCCCGGGAGGTTACCCATCCCAGTACTACTCCAGCTCGAGCGCGCTTAACTACGGAGTTTCCTCCATGGTTAAACCCACTCTACTTGCATCCTCATTTGCAAAACCTTCACCAAGTGTTGTGCCTTATGAACCATTCATTAGAAAGCCCCTTAAGTTCATCAATTGATAAGTAGGAGATATTTTCTCAAAAAAACTACACAGTTAAATCCTGATAGCAATATCACAATTTGACTTGTTGTGGAAAATATCTCCTACTTATCAATTGATGAGCTTAAGGGGGGCTTTCTAATGAATGGTTCATAAGGAACAACACTTGGTGAAGGTTTTGTAAATGTGGATGCAAGTAGAGTGGATTTAACCATGGAGGAAACTCTGTAGTTAAGCGCGCTCGAGCTGGAGTAGTACTGGGATGGGTGACCTCCCGGGAAGTCCCGGTGCTTCACCTCTGTGAGCATCACCTAGATCCAATGAGTGCTAAGTGTTCTATTTCATTCTCATGAAAGATGAGTTCGATGAACCACTACTCATGAATCATGGGTCAATGAGTTTGACTCAAAAAAACTACACAGTTAAATCCTGATAGCAATATCACAATTTGACTTGCTGTGGAAAATATCTCCTACTTATCAATTGATGAGCTTAAGGGGCTTTCTAATGAATGGTTCATAAGGCACAACACTTGGTGAAGGTTTTGCAAATGAGGATGCAAGTAGAGTGGGTTTAACCATGGAGGAAACTCCGTAGTTAAGCGCGCTTGAGCTAGAGTAGTACTGGGATGGGTGACCTCCTAGGAAGTCCCGGTGCTTCACCTCTGTGAGCATCACCTAGATCCAATGAGTGCTAAGTGTTCTATTTCATTCTCATGAGAGATGGGTTCGGTGAACCACTACTCATGAATCATGGGTCAATGAGTTTGACTCAAAAAAACTACACAGTTAAATCTTGATAGCAATATCACAATTTGACTTGCTGTGGAAAATATCTCCTACTTATCAAAATAATCACTGACAGGCTTTGCCTAATGTTTCCAAATTCATAAAACATGGCCGATATAATAATAAAAATACATTAGCACTTAACAACTTAAACGTTGAAAAATGACTTGCAGCAAAAGCTTACTTGATGGAATGGTTACTTATACATTTAAGATGTGCTCTATTCAATAAGCTTTAGATGATTCTACAAATCTCAACCTGAAAGCAAAGGCAAAATGAGAATGTCGCTTGTAGAGGCAACCAAAGTGACAAGTTAGACTAGATTTACAATCCAAGATGTCATGCTTCAATAAGAAGCAAAAGAAAACACCAACAAATTGGAAGTTTGAAGAAAATGAAACTTTCTAAAAGTAAGAGATCATGCAATCATGCATCTTCAAATGAATCAAAACTATAATTGATACATACAAAAATAAATAAGAATGCCAAAGTCCCAAAAACCATATGTACACCAAACATGGTCCAATAGTCACTCTGTGCACAAAAGTTCTGCAAAATCAGCAACTACAAGAATATGACAATGAAAAGAGACAAAGAAATGAAAATCTAAATAGGTGATCTAAAACCAAGAGAGAAAATCAAAGAGTTATGTGCTTATGTATGTATAATTCACATTGTTGTTTGATTCTCATATGCCTTTTGAGGTAATTATACAAAGATTGATTATTTTTAATGCAAGTGCCTTAAAAGAAATCTGTGAAATGTTAACCCAATGGCTATTTAGGATTGTAAAATAGACTATATAGAAAAGACCATGAACCTATTAAACAATCCTAAACCTCTACAAATGAGATGCCAGTAATATAAATATCAATCACAAAGCGTCCTTTGATTTTAAAACCCCTTCATCAACTTTCCCAGCAAATTAAAATGGAGCAACCAATTAGGGCATCATCAAAAACCCCAAAAACTATACGACCAACAACATGTAGCTTCCAGTCACCTTGCAAATCCTTGATAATTTTTGCAAAAAGAAAAACAAACAAACACCAAAAATTGATATTGCAGGTTAATCAACTGTACTCATCCAACGTAGCCAAAAAAAAGAAAGAATAAATAGAAATCATTATTCTCTAACATACCAGCTTCTTTATTATTACCTTCCCGCCCATGCTTCCTGTTCATCACCCAATAGGCAATACTTTCACAACCATCCCCTTCCAACTCCATGATCTATTCCTTGCTATAAGAAGGTTTTTATTTTCTTGATTAATTTTGCATAAGCACCAACTGATAGTGATAGGCATCCCTCTTTTTTTTGTAAAGAATAAAATTTTAATTTAAGTTCCATCTAAAAACTTATATCAGATATTCACCAAGGTTTATAAAATATTTGATGTATAAAATATTGTTGGGAAAGAAAGAGTTGAAAATTTCTTCCCTGATACCTTAAGCCATTTGGCAACAACGACATTCAAAATCAACAAGCTAACTACAAAGATAAATTGAAATGAGAGGTAAATGTGTTTAGATAAAACATCACAACAGAGAGTCCAAAATGACTAGAAGTGCACAACACTTAATGGAAGAATAAACAACGAATTTATGAGAGAGTGTTCATATTAATATCCTTTACATCAAAGTGTATTCAGAGTCTAGTAGATGAGAAAGAGCGTAGTATTTTAACAAGAGTCACCTATTCTCGATTCAACTGTCACAAGATGAACCTATGATGGTTCAAATCTCATGCCAGGATAACACGAAATCCCTAACTCTTTTTAAAAATTCCTAGGGAACAAAGGATTTTTGGTGCAAAATAAAATAAAATACCCTAGCTAAACTTTACACCGTTCCAGGAAGATTGTGAAAATAAAAATCCTATCTAAAAATTTATAATGCTAGAACAAAATTGGTAGGTATTGGTTTGAATAAACATTTTGTAGTCTGAATGAAGGAATGTACCAATCTTTAACAATTTCCACTGTGGATTCACGTGCCTCCACACATAAATGGGGCTTCCTTATACGCATACGGTTATACATTTCACATTTAATTATGACCTTCACGTTTTGAACAGACGCATCGATTTCAACTTCAATCCTAGATTGTGGTCGTCTTGAGCATTTGGACATACTGGTTTCATTATCCACAACAGGAGTTGTAATATTTCCTATTGGCACCGCCACCCTCCCTGAAGTCAAATATCTGCTCGAAAAAACAATCAAATATCTGCTCGAAAAAAATTTAAATATCTTCTCTCCACATCGACCTATCAGATCATGGTTTTAGAGTTTCAGGGCATGCAATGCACGTTCCCGCCGTAAAATGTTAACTACTATGGGGAGATAATTTTATCATCCGTCAGCTGACACTTTTCTGTCAGTGGGCTATGCCTACAGTAAAAAGCCTATCGACTTAATTAATGAAGTATGTGAAGTAAAACAATATAGATCATTAAGTAGAAAATGATGTTTGTTTATGCAACAAAGTTATCAATTGAAATTAAATATGTTTCCAATTATAGAAATCCAAGCATGACTGAAACAAAATATGTAAGGTCATGCTATGTTTTCCATAAGGAAAAAAAGAGAGAGGGGAAAAGATGAGATATAAGTATAAAAACAATAAGAGATAAATATAGAGGGATAAACATATAAATATATATATCTACAGGAAGAGAGAGAGAGGGAGGGAGGCAAGGAGATAGACAAAGAAGGACAAGAAGATAGATGTAAAGAGGGGGGGGGGCACGATAGGAAGATAGATGTAGAGAAAGCTATGGATAGAAAGAGATTGAGAGGAGAGAGGGGGATCAAGAAAGATAGAAATAAGGATAGAGAATACACACACACACACAGATGTGTAAAAAATGAGATGTGGAGAGAGAAACAAGGAGTTTGTGTATGAATGAAAGGGAAATATGTAGATAGAGATCGAGATGGAGGGATATTCAATTCATTAAGGGAAAACACTTAGAACATTTTTAGTTTTGATGGGTGAATAATTGAAATATAAAGGGGAACACGAAGAAACCTTTCAAACATATGTGCCCATTGAAACTATCTTGGATCATGTTTAATTGATGAGAAAATAAAGCAACTTCATAAATTAGGAAAAATACTTGATGATATTTTACGAATTTTGAGGGTTGCAAATCTAAGTGCACTAACCTTTCCTATAACTTAGTTTGCATATTTTAAACTAAAAACTAAAAAGTATCATTTATCCAAAAAAATATTAAATTAAACTTAATTTCTTTTGCGTAATGCTTAGATAGACTAAAAACTATCTTGGAAAGTAACATTTATTTAAATATTTATAATAATAATAATTTAAACGGTAAAAATAACCTTGATTAGTGTTTTGATATAGAATTACTCAAAAATATTTTTATTTCATTTAATATTGTTTAAACTAACTTTTTTTTTTTTTATCGGTAAAAGGCCGAAGCAAATAATTTTATTAATTATAAAACCAATGATACAAGATATCCCGCTCAGTGCAAGCACTGGTAGGAAAGAGCGGGGCTGAGAAAACCTCCAACCTTGCTTGGGACCTTAGTCCGAATTCTGATACATAATAGTTTAGGAGGGCATACCCTCCAAGACCAGACCCATGATAGTAATATATTACAAATTGCAAAAGAAGCTATTCTATATCTTGTTTGAAGAGATTCTTGAATAGTTATTGCCTGTCCATCCAGCGAGATTGGAAGACTTTCCTTCTAGGTTTTGCACTTTTATGTTTTGGTTCGATTCCTTTCTTATGTTGCCATTCTTGATTCCTTTCGTATGATGTCATTCTTGATTACAATCATTATTCCGCCCGAACATTAGCTTCTCAAAATGCCTCTTGAGCCTTTAATACCTAAAATTCCTTAATTTTTGGCTAAGATCCTTGTTAGTATATTCATAATATTCTTTGTTACTAATAAAAAATTCTACGGACTACAAGTAAGATAACACTTGTCAAATGGTACACTGCACAAGCGCTGGAGTCGAGCGAGCAACATAAACTTGAATATCTCTACTACTCTCTCCTCTCTCTAACTCTCCCTCTCTATATTTGTTTATAAATATAAATCCCCTATCTATCAACAAATGGGAAGGAGGAGATGTGTATACATCTTATAACAAGACATACACAATTTGGTAAGATTTCTTTGCTTTGGGCTTCTACACTAAACTCCTTGGCATTTGTAAACATATAGAAAAATGGCAAAAGAAAAGGTTCTATACACCAATGAAAATAAACCTAACGATGATGATATAAATCTTCACAGTCACTACTTAGAGCCCTATTTTAATTAATATTTTGGAGGGTACATATCTAAGTATGTGACAACTAAATATATCTTGTATGAACCACCAAGTTCATTTAATGAACAAAGCAATAATATACAACTAATCATTACAATTTTTTATCATTTTTAGTATATTAATTAATTTTGACATGCTCTCCAAATAATCTCAAAATTATCCTTAAATGTATTTTTACATTCTAGAGAACTTATGTTTTCAATTTTATTTAGAGATAATAAATAATTTGTTATTTTCATTATTATAATCTAACTTATTTTTTTAATTATAATAATTATATAAATAATTTTTTTTAAAAACATTTATTAAAGAGAATCAATAAATATCAAATGATAAATAGCTTTGAAATAAAAGTCATTTTAAAAATAATATTATAATAAAATATATATTTTTATATAGCTTATTCATAAGTTTATTAGCAATATAATAAATAAAATAAAAACTAAAGTGTATCTATTATTATTATTAAAATTCTTATTATAAGTATAATATAATAAGGAGACTCTAAATCTCAAATGTAATCTAGAACCCAATCTTGTTTTAATTGTACTCTAAGTACAAACCTTATTGAATATTTAACCTAGTGATAATAATAATTGTCATATAATGTTAACCTTAAAACCATAATATAATATAACATTGTATTCATATTAGTATTTAGATATTTTAAGTTAAGATTATAATACCCAATAATAAAACTAAATTATTATATTTTAATATATTATCTTATTATCTTCTTATTACTATATCTGTATTTTTATATTTACGAATTACATAACCCTAATTCTAACTTGATTACAATAATATTATTAATTTATATTTTAAATCCTAAATAAATCATAATACTTCCATAATTTTAATTCAATCACAATCTATATAAAACAATGTGAAAACAATATCTCTAATTGATCCCTACAAAAAATATAATTGTAATAATATCATATTAATATCATGATTTGTTATATTAAATATTAATGTCTATCATAGTATATTATAATCTTACCCCTACTAAAAAAATCTAACTATAAATCAAACACTAATAATAGTATATTATTTTAATAATTATTATACTATACTATATAAAGAAAATATATGTGAGTGGTGATTAATTTTTAATCTAAGGTCTTGCATACCCATCATCTTACCACATTAAAAAGGAACAAGGATACCATATACTGAATTATTGCTTTCAAAGAAATTAATCTTCCAATAGAAAATATATGTTCCTCAAAATTTAGACCTTACACGCTTATATGTTACATTGAAGCCCTTCTAAAAGGCCGTTCCACAAAAATCTAATGGAACAAACCAAATACCTTTCACCCCTATATTGAAATCTTTGTATGAATATCTCTCATGAGTTAAGATCTCCATTTTACTAAACAACCTTTAAATGGCTTCTCGTGAAGGTCTAGGCAAAGTTAGAAAAGTGTATGCATTCATAATTACCTGAAGCTCTAAATTTGAAGCGCCCTGTTTTGTCATTAATGAGAACAAATGTTGCAGGCAAACAAATTTCAAGTACTATCTTCATTAATACATATAATAAAGGAAATCTCGCATGGTATCTCAACTATGTAGTTTAATTATCCCTACCAAAAATAAAATTGACAGCCATTGCTGGTTTCCCTTGTATATACTCTTAATTTAAGCCATACCCAATTTTGCTCTCTGTTTAGATGTCGGTCCCCAATTTATAGAGCCGAGCTATGGGTGAAGTCTGATTAAGTATGCAAATGCCTCTGTGTTCTCACTACTTGCTAAAAACATTTTTGCAATGTAAATTATTTGAGATTATAATAGATCTATTGCCCTATGGGTGTTAACGAAATTTCAGTTCTCATGTGCTATTTCTTTTTGAGAACAAGTCAATTGTATCAAAGTGGCATGTGAAAGAGCAGATAAACATACGCCTTCCTCCAATGCGTACAATTACATCCAAACAAAGAAATAAGATGAGGAATTTGATGGTGATGGACACCTTCATAAAGAGGATCAGGGTTACAATTGTTTATGAAAGCATTGCATGAGAATCGTTGAGCCAACTACTATGATCACCAAATAGAAATGTTTGTAAACTTTAAAGTTGTGAATGCCATGGTATGCATGTCTCTAAAACATGGAGGGTGTAGCTAGATGCATGAGCTAGTGCTATGGTTGCAAAATATGTACAAAGTGGATTTGCTTAAATAGATGTGCTAAGTACTTGTTGTGTTTTGCAAAGCTGTAATCTATATGTTGACACATCAAAACTGTCCACCTGTGAAAAATGGAAATACAATTGATGGGATGATGATGACGAAAAGTAGTAAATAGTGATGAACGAACGAGATGTATTGTATCGACTTGCATGCTTAAAGAGAGTTTTCCACCATTGATTTGAAACAAGAGGTTGTCCATTCCATATATGAAACGCGTTCGACATAAGGCCCCTTTTGTTTGTAGGAATTTGATCGAAATTGGGTGCGGGACTTCCGATTTTTCTCCAAATCTGCCGTTTGGGACTCTATATTGCAATTCAGGGTTAGGCCTTCAAAACCCAGTTTAGGCCCTAAAATGGGCAGCACCATCTTCCCACCCAATAGGTGGAATTCAAAACCAAATCCAGGTTTTAGGAAATTATGAACCTGGTTTAATTTCACCGTCAGGTCCGTGATCTTCTTGCATTGCATATTTACAATCCTCTATGCAGCGAGCTTCGTATTCATGACGGATGTCATCTCTCTAGCGACGGGTCCGGTGGCAACGGCGATGGCACCTCTGGTGGCAGCGACACTGAGCCCAGAATCTCTGAATCTGACGGTCGTTCTTGAAAAGGTTGTTAGGATTAACAAGGCAGAAATAACAATTATGTGCAAATATAACTAATATCAGAAAATAATAAGCCACACAGAATAGAACACAAGACACACAGATTTAACGTGGTTCACCCAATCCCTGGGCTACGTCCACCAACAGCGAGTCCAATATTATTATTATCCAGTGATTACAACCTGATTACAATCCGTAATCCCTTACAGCCCAATTCTGCCGCAAGTACTAAAATCATACATAATAAAAATCCCTAACCCTAAGCCATATTATACAATATTTTTCCCGCTTTAGGGTTAGAATGAGTTATAAGTAGTCGGCCCAAATAATCGAAAAAGTAGTCGGCCTCAAAAAAAATTTCTTCGGGGGCTGCGCCCCCGAACCCCTGCTCTTGGGAGCTGCCGCCCCCCAAACCCCCGCTCAGGGCCTGGCTCGGCCCCGAACCCCGACGAGGTCGGGAGGAAAAGTGTACAGTACTTTCCTGATTAGTCACCACAAGCTAACAAAGGTCGGAGCATTCAATACATACATTAGCCTGCTGAAATCCACACAGGTGGGAAATCAGTTGCAAACCCAGCTAAACAATTCGCAACAGGGGATCACACTTTTCGCCCCATAAGACACCGCTTTTGTAGCCCTGAAGCCTGACACTGTGAACTCCATTAGCGACCAGGACAAAATCGCCCTTCTATAATACCATGCATTGCCCAACTATTACACATTAGGGCAGTTTCAGACCGTGAGCAACCCGGTTCAAACCATGGTGTCCGACAATGGAGGATTCATGACACAAATAAACTACATGTCGTCGAATTGATTTATTTCTATTTATGGTGTTCGTCATTTGGACGAGTTCCATTTCCTAAAATAAGAACAGTCAATCGTGACTAGTCGCGACAAGCCTGGAATTTGATGGTTTAAATAGCCGTATTTTTACTTTTACATGGTATATGACAATTTGAAATTGTAAACCAAACACACAATAGGAATTTCTCAATTCTAATTCCAATTTAAAAAATGGCAACCAAACGCAGAAGATGGATTGTCTCAGTCATCTTTTGGGTCAACCAAACAGTTCAAACTATCTTCTGAATACACAAAACCGGAATTTCAAAGCCTGATTTTGAGATAATCAGGTTTTGACTCAAATTCCAATTCTGCAAACAAACGGGGCCTTAGGGGCTCAAATTTGGACTCCCTCATTCTCCAGTACGGGTCCCCTTTTACAGGAGGCATGCTGGCAAAGATAAAACCCTTGTGTATAAGGGCTTCATAAGAAATGTGTTGACCATCGAAAGAGTTCTCTCCATTGATTTTCCCTTTCTCACATGGTTTTGTACGCGAATACACCATCTCTTGCCAAAAGAAATTGACATGCAGTTGGTTGTAAACACGTGGGACCAAATTTGTTGCTTTGATAATTTTGATGATTGACGCACACACCTCTATTCTCATTAATGTTACATGCATCTATACCAAAGAATTTGCAGCAGCGCAAAGACAGTTACTTGGCAGATTTCAATTTAATTTCATGTGGTCAAAGAAAGTTTTATTTATAAGATTTACTTTATACACCATCAAAGGTATATAAGCACCAAAAAGTGGCAAAGACAATTCAATTATATCTATCTGTATTAAACCCAATGTTTATACCAATGTCCAATATATTGAGAAGAATGTAAAGCATATCCTGAATTCAAAAGAATATAAAGCATTTCCTAAAACCACGTTATTTTATGTAAATTCTATGCTTAGAATAAAACTCAAAAACTCCCATGATGATACCTTTGTGGATATTGTGAACATACCTGAAATGTTTGTTTCAACTTTTCAAGCCTATAATTTGAAGAAGGTAGAGAGAGGTGACAAATAATCTATTTGATTGATCATAATTGTTCATTATAGTATTATATATAAACATACTACTGAAATGTGTGTTTCAAGCAATCAATTAGAGCATTTGATGGCCTATTTGTCTAAATACATTTGTACAATACATGAGCTCAACTAGTAGGTCATTTAGCAAAGTATGTTGTTTGTGGAACAAAGGTATCAATGGAGAAGTGATAGATTCTTATCAACTATGAATCCACAAGTATAAGGATCCAAACAAGACTAAAAAAAAACCTTTGAATCAAGAAGATAATCACACTTCATTACCAAATAGGCTCATGTGATATTTGCATTAGGGAGAGATGGAGAGAGATGAAGATATAGAGATAGTAAAAGGGAGAGATAGAGGGTTTAAGGAGAGAGAATGAGAGGTAGAGGGAGATGGTGCTGGAGAAAGAGGGATGTGGAGAGGAGAGTGAGAGATAAAGAAAGAGAGGAGATATGATAGATAGAGGTAGAACAGATAAATATACCTAGAGAAGGAAAGTGAGATATAAATCTTGAAAGAAAGGAGAGAGGGATAGATAGAGGTAGAAGAGAGAGAGAGAGAGAGAGATATATATATATATATATATATATATATATATATATAGAGAGAGAGAGAGAGAGAGAGAGAGAGAGAGAGAGAGAGATCTCACATGGTATATGTGCCATATTTTGGATTTCTTTCATCAAGTCTTTTGTAATTTTAATTAATATTGTTGCCATGTTAATCTCCATTTTGTCAATGCATGTTTTAAAATTTGGTAAAAAGTTTCATGTTGGCCATCACTCTTCTTTGGCTGAGGGCATTTTTTTCACGAGTCTCATTTTAAATTTGGCCAGTTGATTATGCTATAAGATGTCCCACTAGACTTCTAAGCTCTCATATAGTGAATAGATTTTTACAATCCATGACAAATATTTGAGTGATGATGGATCACAGAGTGTTATCCAAAATGTTGATGAAAAAATACTCACACAATCAAATCCATAAGCAACACTCAAATAATTCTAATCTCTTTCAGTCGAAACTATTATTGTGAATCATTGAACATGAATTATTGGCATCCTTGTGAGATCCTAGGGCTCCCCCAACTGTCTTGGATCTGTAGATACGTAATCGACAATACAAATGTTTGGATCTATTGATTGATCACCTCCATTTATTTTATTTTCCAATTTTGTGAGAAGAAGATGAATATCTAGGGGGGAGAGGAAGATACAAATAGAGATGAATATAGAGTGAGAGGATGTGAGACAAATAGATAGAGAAATAGAGATAGATCAGAGAGAGAGAGAGAAAGAGAGAGAGAGAGAAAGATTTAGTTGACCTTCCATACTTCTATGACATACCCATTGCACACTAAGATGCGATTGCTAGTAATAATTATTATACTATATAAAGAAAATATATATTTGAGTGGTGATTAATTTTTAATCTAAGGCCTTGCATACCCATCATCTTACCTACATTAAAAGGGAACAAGGATACCATATACTAAATTATTGCCTTCAAGGAAATTGATCTCCCAATAGAAAATATATGTTACTCAAAATTTAGACCTTTACACGATTATATGTTACATCGAAGCCCTTCTAAAAGGTTGTTCCACGAAAAATCCAATGGAACAAACCAACTACCCTTCACCCCTATATTGAAATCTTTGTATGAATGTCTCTCATGAGTTAAGATCTCCATTTTACCGAATAATCTTTAAATGGCTTCTCGTGAAGTTCTAGGCAAAGTTAGAAAAATGTATGCATTCATAATTACTTGAAGCTGTAAATTTGAAGCGCCTTGTTTTGTCATTAATGAGAACAAATGTTGCAGGAAAACAAATTTCAAGTACTAACATTACTACATATAATAAAGGAAATCTCGCATGGTATCTCAACTACACAGTTTAATTATCCCAACTAAAAATAAAATTGACAGACACTGCTGGTTTCCTTGTATGTACTCTTAATTTAAGCCATACCCAATTTTTCTCTCTGTTTAGATGTCGGTCCCCAAATTATGGAGCCGAGCCATGGGTGAAGTCTGATTAAGTATGCAAATGCCTCTGTTTTCTCACTACTTGCTAAAAACATTTTTGCAATGTAAATTATTTGAGATTATAATAGATCTATTGCCCTATGGGCGTTAACGAAATTTCAGTTCTCGTGTGCTATTTCTTTTTGAAAACAAGTCAGTTGTATCAAAGTGGCATGTGAAAGAGCAGATAAACATACGCCTTCCTCCAACACGTACGATTACATCCAAACAAAGAAATAAGATGAGGAATTCGATGGTGATGGGCACCTTCATAAAGAAGATCAGGGTTACAATTGTTTATGAAAGCATCGCATGAGCATCGTTGAGTCAACTGCTATGACCACCAAACATGAATGTTTGTAAATCTTAAAGTTGTGAATGTCAAGGTACACATGTCTGTAAAACATGGAGGGTGTAGCTAGATGCATGAGCCAATGCTATGGTTGCAAAATATGTACAAAGTGGATTTGCTTAAATAGTTGTGCTCGGTACTTGTTGTGTTTTCCAAAGCTGTAATCTATACCTTGACGCATCAAAACTGTCCGCGTGTGAAAAATGGAAATATAACTGATGGGACGACAATGAGGAAAAGTAGTAAATAGCGATGAACGAACGAGATGTATTGTATCGTCTTGTATGCTTAAAGAGAGTTTTCCACTGTTGATTTGAAACAAGAGATCGTCCATTCCATATATGAAACACTTTCGACATAATTAACATAAGAATTTATTCTTCTTTGAGTGCACTAGCATAAAGTGGGTACGCAGGATGGTCCTCCCCCACAATTAAATACTATACCGATAGCTGCACCCGCCCCACAAGATGGCCCTCCCCACCAACCAATTGCGGAAAAGAAAGGCATACGCGGCATTTGACGGGTTAGTAGACGATGAAACGTCACATCCAAGACACTGCATTTGAGATTATATGCCTCCAAACAACTGTCTCAGAATACTATTACTATTACTACCCAGTACCCACAGCTATGCCAGCTGGAACTCCGCGTGCTGCAACAAAACCCAAAACCTTGCCTCGCTGCAAATACACAGCGGGCTCCAACTCATCCATTTAATATCTCATCTCATCTCTAGGGGAAATATCTTGCTACTTTCCCTTCCTTCCTTCCCCGACCTTGCCTATATAAATCCCATCGATATCCCTCTGCAATCCATACATTCACCACATCTATCACTTCCCCTGCATTTGTCTTCACTTCCAAATGGACCTCATTCTCTGTGTCCTCCTCTTAAGCCTTGCCCTCGCATTCTCCCACCTTGTTTCTGCTGATTTTTACAATGACTTTGACATCTCATGGGGAAATGATCGTGCTAAGATTCTCGACAATGGCCAACACTTGCAGCTCACTCTTGATCAGTCCTCAGGTATATTTTATCTCATTTGCTTACTGCATACTGCATATAAATATGCGTGTGTTCTTTACAGTACGTTGAACCGATGCTTATCTCCTCCCCTGCCTCTGCTGTATTCAAACAGGTTCTGGGTTCCAATCCAAGAATGAATATCTCTTTGGCAAGATTGATATGCAAATCAAGCTGGTTCCTGGTAACTCCGCCGGTACTGTTACTGCATACTATGTAAGTCTCTCCCTTCATTTCATTCTAGTTTCCTGATATTATTAGTAGTGGGCACTGAGCAGTAGTAGTATTGTTGTGGGAATTTGAGCATGGCCTAATAAAATGGTTATGTTCTGCCGCAGCTGTCCTCACAAGGGACTACACACGATGAAATAGATTTCGAGTTCCTGGGAAATCTGTCTGGAGATCCGTACATAATGCACACCAATGTTTTCTCTCAAGGCAAAGGCAACCGCGAGCAGCAATTCTACCTCTGGTTCGACCCCACCGCAGACTTCCACACTTACTCTGTGACATGGAATCCCCAACAAATCATGTAAGTTAATACTGTCCCTGCAACTTCAGATCAACTAGTAGTGAATGTCCTCCTTGGCCTGGCCCTCTTACTTTTAACATCATTATTGTAGTTTATAACATTTATTTCTGATACTCTGCAGATTTTCTGTGGATGGAACTCCGGTTAGAGTGTTCAAGAACAGCGAGGATTTGGGCGTTGCATATCCGAAGAATCAAGCGATGAGAATATATTCGAGCCTCTGGAACGCAGACAATTGGGCAACCCGAGGCGGCGCAGTGAAGATCGATTGGAGCAAATCCCCATTTGTGGCGTCTTATGGAAATTTCAAAGCAGAGACATGCTCTGCCAACTCTGACTGCTCTGTGAATTCATGGTACACTGCACAGGCGCTGGAGTCGAGCGAGCAGCAGAAACTTGAATGGGTCCGAAAAAACTACATGATTTACGATTACTGTTCGGACAGTAAAAGGTTTCCCCAAGGATTTCCCGCTGAATGCACTCGCTAGGGTTTTAACCGAGCTCACAGGATGAACATGCGCCAAGTTCCATCAAATTCTTTTATTCCTTCATTTTTTGTAGCGATTTCTAAGGCCAAGAGGCTATTTTTTTGTAAGTTTGTAACCAATACGATCTCCAAGTCAATTAAATATATATCTCAATTTGATCTGTTATCTGAGTTTCAAATTTCTTTCAACTGTGGCGTGAGGTTCCGTAATATCCCTTGCGCTTTTCCGCATCCACGTCTGAAGTCTCGTATTAATGAGCCGTTTACGATAATAAATTTTGCTCATTGTAAGTCACCCGTAATCATCGTTCCATTAAGATTAGAACTTCCTAAAGACGCTGAAATTTCCTGTTAGTGTTTTGTATGGTGCGCTCAATATGCTCTCCAAATTACCCGGAATGAATCCGTGTCTTACACGTTCGGCAAGTCGTGCTCATTTAATAAACTACAAACGAAACTGGCTGTCAAATTTTTCTTAATAAACATTTGAAAAAATAAAGTTGAGTTGTACGCTTGTTTTCCCGTTACGTATTGAAGAGGAGTGCAGGCCTCAAATATTTGACTTAATTCATTTAAACCAAAAAGCTCGATTAGTAATGAATGAATCATTTTTCCTGGGTATTTAGTATTAAATTATTATTATTTTTTAATCATGAGAAAGGAATACGTATTAAGGGATAGCGGTAGAGAGAGATAGTGTTTTAATTTAAAAAATGTGTTTAATTTATTGTATTTATACAATTTATCTTTTTATTTCATATAATTTGGAGTTTGTAATTGTAGTTTCTATATAAGGTCGGATCATTTCTATACTTTAAATTTAGGGGTTTGCACTTTTCTATTAAATTATCTTGATAGAATAATATAACTTAGTCACAATAGTATTTGTTGGTCATATCTTCTATACCATCGGTAAGTGAAGATAGGATTTCACCAAGACTTTGGCGAAGAGACCAACTTAATCAATTAGCAAGACACTTATCCTCAAAATAAAAAATTGGAAAAGGCCAATAAACGAGAAGATTATTCAACTCTTCTACATTTCGAGTACTATAAGACTCAAGCAGTAACCCAATTATCTTTTAAAGAACCAAACATATAAAATACAAAATGAATCCCTTTACCAAAATATAAAATACAAAATGAATGTCAGTGACAAGATCTGATAAAAAACACTCTCAGATTGTTATCAATGCTACCAGTTGACAAAGTTGTACTCCCAAGGAAAGGGAAAAGTTGTCAGAGATTCTAATTAAACACCATGATGTCTTTTCCTTGTGCTATAATAATTTGAAGAACTTTATGGACGAAAGGTTCAAACATAACATTATTGTGAAGTCGGATGAATCTCCTTTTTGTTAGAAGCATCACAATTACAACCCTAAGTTCTTGGATGCTGTCTTTTGGGAGATTGATAAGATGTTGAAAGAAAAGATCTACCCGATCCATCATTCCACTTGGGTGGAAAACATAGTCCCAGTGCGTAAAAAGAATGGAGAAATAAGAATTTGCTTGAACTTTCGAAACCTTAATCAAGATTCTCTTAAGGATATCTTAGCATTACCCAATATGGACCATATCTTGTAGACAACAACGAGTTTAGAGATGATGTCTATTCTTGATGGTTCCTCTAGTTACAACCAGATCGAGGTTGATGAAAATGACCAAAACAAGACCGTATTCACTACACTATGGGGGATGTTTTCCTATAACAAAATTCCATTCAAGTTGATCAATGCAGGGGAAACCTTCCAAAAGGCTATGGACCTTTCCTTTGGAGATTTGAAGAATACAATTATAGTGATATATTTAGATGATATGATGGTATTATCTAAGAAAAGGAAGAATCACTTGCATGACTTGGAAGTAATCTTGCAAAGATGTCAGGAACATGACATCTCTGTAAATCCAGACAAGTTAGTGTTTTGTGTGACAAAGGGCAAGTTACTTGTACACATTGTGTCATAGGAAGGAATCAGAATAGATGTAGAGAGAGTCAAATCCATCCAAAAATTGAGTTTACTATCTCTAAGAAACACTGGACTGAAGTCCTTCTTTGATCAAGTAAATTTACTGAGGAGATTTGTTCCATATTTTTCTGAAATCACCAGACATATTATTGACATGATGAAGGGAAATCAAGGTTTCCAATGGAATGAACCTAGTAAATAGGAGTTCGATGACATTAAGAAAGTAATAGATAACACACCAATGCTAACACATCCTAATTTTAACAAAGATTTCATTATCTACTGCTATGCTTTGGAACATACCGTGTCAATAATTTTACTTCAGGAGAATGAAGATAAGGTAAATGCCCCTATAACCAGCGAAAAATTTAGTGGTGATTATTCACCATTTGGCGAATGTCGCATGTCAGCAACCCACGATTTGGAGAATATATTGCACATATGGGATTGAATCTATCACCCCGAATTTATTAAAATTGGGTCCAATGCCCGGGCCCATCACCCATCGGTTTATTTAATTTTGTCCATTTCTTTCACATTATTGCCAATGAAATAAAATTTTTGGGCACGACAAATTTTAAGCATTCGCCTATAATTTCAAAGCGGCCCCAAATGGACGGCCTATATTCGCTAATTATTTTATACATATATATTTATAGGCAGCCCCAAATTTGCCTAGCATTTTATAGACGTGTATCTCAAACTTATGAATTTTCGCCAACTTTATTAACCATACTAAGGTATTGGATGACCCATAATTGCTTCGGAAATAACACAAGACATGTTATAATTACACGGGCTTCGCCAAATATTTATAGACCTAATACCTCTTGTCCAATTTGCCAAAAAAGGATCAGTATAAATACATTCATAGATCAGTGTTATTGTACACAATTTGGTTCGGTTCAATTTGATCGATAGCGAAGTTCAGACTGTTGAGTCTTGACTGCAATGGTGAGTCGTGACTGCAATTGAATTTGAGGCAAAGGTAAGTGATTATTATTCTACGACTATGTAAATTTGAGTTCATTATTATTTAGTGGGGACCATTTAGTGAATAGTGGTGACCAGGGAGACCTCAAATATGATTTAAGGGTCAATGAATTATATTTATATATATTATAGTTCTATTGTCACTTCTTCAACAAGTAAATATTTGTTTTTACATTGGTAGGCTGGTAGCCTTTATTTTGTTGAAGAATCAAGATGTCGAACAAGAATAAGGGTAAGGCTCCTGCATATGGGGAAAGCCAAGAGAGACCAGCAAAATGTAGAGCCTTATCATCGTACTTTGGTCATAGTGTCGAACATGTTTCTGGCCAAAATCGGGAAGCTACTTCATCACAAGAAGATTTTCAAGATTCACAACCTAAACCTACATGAGATATTGAAGAAGTTAGTGAACTTGATATTGAAGATCACGATGAACTTGAAGAAGATTTTCAGTTAAATACCTAGAGTAGCCATAATGATATAATCGACTTGGATGAGACTGAGAATATGAGAGAAGATGATGGTGCAGGGAAGAAGAAAAGAAAATACAATTCAAAGAATGATATAGAATCAAAAAAAGATCAGATGTGGGATATGTCGAGGAATTTTTAAGTAGAATGGGTGTCAAAGTATCCATTCATTGAACCAATGGACAATCCAATTGAAGGTGAGCCTTCGATAGAATGCAGATGTAATATTTGCACCAAGATAAATAAGAAGGAAAAGAGGTTGCAACTAAAAATTGACACCATAGAGAAGCATATGGGTAAAGTTTACGAAAAGAAAACCATAGATGGAGTTCAAAAATTAGTGATAAGATGGAAAACAAAGGAAGAATCTCAACATGTTAGGAATGCAGAATTATATGAATTTCAACAGAATATAAAGATGAAGCCTAGTGAAGTTAAAGGCTCTGTTGAAGCTTGTTTTGGAAAAGCATTAGAAGTAGAACTAATGGGAAAATTTGTTCAGTTAAGTGTTGTGTTTAATATTTTGAGCAGAGACTGTCATATTCATAGACTACCCATCATTGAGTGCTTCATTACATTTTTTGAAAGTTTGTAGCTATCCTAACAGTCACTAGTCAGTAAACAATGGATGGGAATGGGCAAGTTGTCTTGCTGAGGTTGAAAAAGAAGGTTGGCCTAGGATTTGTGAATCATAACAAGAACATTGCTCCTATCCTTAATGAGTCAGATAGTGAAGATGAGCCGAAATACATACCTAATTTGACAAATCAGAAAGATATGTGTGAAGATTGGGTCCCTTCCACTAATCTCCTTTGGGTAGATTCAGATAATCCAATTGCTCATGCAACAGTTGCAACATTAGAACAAGATGAATTAGATGTAGAAGATCCCATCAGAGAACATCAATGAAAAAATATTGTTCATTTGATGGAGAGAGATGTTACCCTTGATGATATTAGAGCTTCCACATCAAGATGTCCCAAACCTTCATGGTGTAAACATCCTAGTCAGGATTCAGAAACATATTCACATGAGTATGAATGGGACTCTCTCTCAGAGCCTTCTACAGTTGACATGAATATTGATGTCATCCACACTTACAGTTCTCAACTTGAGGTAGCTGACGAGTCATGTGTAGGATTAGAGGATTTGAACCCACATGTTGCCTTAGTGGATGATTCTTCTCTTGTTAGGACGAATCTTGATTTGGGTAGCTTAGAAGGATACTTGTCACCATAGATGATATCATTCGTATCCATAACCTTGAACCGGTCATTGACTTACCGCTTGC
This sequence comes from Chamaecyparis obtusa, assembly GCA_027943335.1. NCBI lineage: Eukaryota > Viridiplantae > Streptophyta > Pinopsida > Cupressales > Cupressaceae > Chamaecyparis > Chamaecyparis obtusa. Next base: position 145,521 of record BSBK01001849.1, on the reverse strand, counting down.
TCATCCTAACCTCATTGATTGGTCCCAACACTATCAAGAACCTGAGCTCTTAACATTCCAAAATGACTATGAGATAACCTGTTACTTGAATGCCATTGAACCCGTAGTCTCTTCCACCAGTGAATCGGCTACCAGCATGATTGAGCCAGATATCAAGTACCTTAGTCACAAAATAAAAAGAAAAGAAAAAAAGAATAAGAACTCTAATGGTGAAAACCACTATGTGGCGGTGTCAGAACCAAAAAAAGTAAAAATAAATGAAGTATCTAAGGGTGAAAACCTCTTTGAGGCACCTAAGGATGAGGTACTTGATTGTCTCCCTAGCTACTTTCAAGACAGATCTTTAGTTCTTATCGAGCCAACACAAACGGTCAATTTGGGTACAGATGAGGCTCCGCATATAGTACATTTGACTCAGTCCTTGTCACCACAAGAAAAAAAACTTACACTAAGTTCTTACAAAAAAAGAAGATCAATTTTGCATGGACTTATTCAGATATGCCAGGGTTGGACACTAATCTTATCATGCATCACTTGTCCATAGCTCCGGGTGTAAAACTAGTCAAACATAAATTGAGAAAGATGCATCCTCACATAGCTCTTCTAGTCAAAGAAGAATTAGAGAAACTCCTTGGTGTAGGATTCATGAGAGCCATTGACTATGTTGACTGGATATCAAACATTGTACCAGTTTCCAAACATGACAAATCCATTCGAATTTGCACAGATTTTAGAGATGGGTGAACCCACAATAGTGGGTTACACTTTTTTGCCTAAATACACACTGAACTCTACATTTTGAGAAAAACTTTCAGATTCGGATGCATATTGTCGTTGAACCGTTTGAAATCAGAGGATGAATTAAATTAGAGTCTTTTAGGATTTTTTGTCTAGATTCTAAATATTTTTATTTTTATTTTTTTTGAATTTATTTGAATACTTTTTTCTTTCTCCCACGAAAACTGGTATGGTGCTGAAAATGTCATTTTCAAATAGTAACGTTGTTTTCATAAAGCATAACTTTTTTTGTAAAATAGATATGAACATGATTCTTTCGAATTTAGTTTTGTAACATCCATACGAAGGACATGAAATTGGTTTGACAACTTTATCATAATTATTGCATATTTTATTAACGTTTGAAGTTGACTAAACCATAATTTTGACATATCTTAACTACATAGCTTATAACTTGTGCATTTATCGAATTTCAAATATTTTTTTTTTGATAGAAAGTAGACTCGAAGACGGAGGGCACTGTTATTTTTCAAATTTTTTTTTCCTTTTTTACTATTTTTCATTGAACGTCAAACTCAGAGGTTTATATTTGATAAAAAACCTACATTCGATTAACGTCAAAATCCATACACATAATAAATTAAAAAATAGTCGAATCTATAATCGTTAGAAAGCTAGTTTCGAGTACTTGTACTATGCAAAAGGACATCTCCTTATTGTTCCATTTGATCCCCGCGCTTCAGCCCCAAAGCCATGAAATTCTCAAAATTTCTTCAAAGTTTGTAAATAGGGCCTAATCAAATACTTTTGATCGAAATTACCTAGTTTCGATATAAAGTACTTTCTATCGAAACTCCTTTACAAAAAATAATGAAAATTACCCATTCTCAGAGTTTTTTGATATAAAGTACTTTCTATAGAAAGTAATTTCTATCGAAAGTACTTTCTATAGAAAGTAATTTCTATCGAAACTAAGTACTTTCTATAGAAAGTACTTTTGATCGAAAGTACTTTCTATCGAAAGTACTTAGTTTTGATAGAAAGTACTTTCTATCGAAAGTAATTGAGTAAATTTGCACTCTCATGATTTTTCAGACGAATTCCTTCCTCCGAAAATTGTAACCCACTATTGTGGGTTCACCCAAATGTCAATAAAGCATGCCCAAAGGATGATTTTCCACTCCCCAATATATACATAATAGTGGACATGACTGCGGGTTATGAGATTTATTCCTTGATGGATGGTTTTTCTGGATATAATCAGATTAAGATAGCTCCTAAAGATCAAGAAAAGACTGAATTCACTTGTGCATGGGGTACCTATTGTTGGAACGTTATGCCTTTTGGATTAAAAATTGCAGGAGCCACCTATCAATGAGCTATGACAACTATTTTTATGACATGATGCATAAAAACATGCAAGATTATGTGGATGACACTTTGGCCAAATCTACGAAAAGAGACATGCACTTAGATGATTTAGAAGTTATTCTAGATCACATGGAACAATTTCAACTAAGATTAAATCCTAAAAAGTGTGCATTTGGTGTCACCTCTGAAAAACTACTAGGATTCATCATTTCAGTAAAAGGAATAGAGGTAGACCCTAAAAAAGTCCAAGAAATCATCGATATGCCACCTCCTAGAAACATTAGTCAAATGAAGAGTCTTCAAGGGCGCCTTTAATCCATCAGGAGGTTCATTTCACATTTGGTAGATAGAGCTCAACCTTTTAACAAGAACTTACACAAAGGAGTCAAATGTGTTTGGAATGAGGATTGTCAAAAGAGCATAGATCAAATCAAGAAATACTTGAAAAATCCTCCTATTTTAATGCCTCCTATCCCAGGGAAGCCACTTATTCTATATGTTTCGGCGACAGAATCTTCCTTGGGGGCATTACTAGCTCAACTTGATGAACATGGGAAAGAAAGAGCAATATACTACATTAGTCATACTCTTGTTTCATATGAGGTTAACTACACCAGTATTGAGAAAGCTTGCCTTGTAGTTGTGTCTGCTTCCCAAAAGTTGTGACATTACATGCTTGCACACACAATACACCTCATATAAAAAATTGATCCACTCAAGTATTTACTTGGTAAGGCTGCCCTCACAAGTAGACTTGCTAAATGGATGATGATCCTTTCTGAGTTTGACATAGAGTACATTGAACATAAAGCCATAAAAGGACAAGCCATAGCAGATCAATTGGCTGATTTCCCAATACAAGATAGTGCACCTATTCAAGTTGACTTCCCAGATGAGCACCAAATGTATATGACTGAAAGAACATGGAAGATGTTCTTTGATGGATCTTTTATGCAAAATGGTTCAGGAGCTGGTGTGTTGTTTGTTTCTCCTCATGGGTACATGATTCCTAAGTCTTACAAGTTATTGTTCCCATGTACAAACAACATTGCTGAGTATGAAGCTTTAACAAATGGACTTAAGATGGCCATAGAATGAAGAATCACAGAGTTACACATCTATGGGGATTCACAGCTGATTATCAACCAAGTCAATGAACAATATCAAACAAAAGATGAGAAATCAGTACCTTACAAGAAAATGGTTGATTCCTTGAAACGATACTTCACATTTGTCACATTTCAGCAAATCCCTAGAGCAGAAAACAAAGCAGCTGATGTTATGGCCACACTTGCTTCACTCCTTCAGTTAGAGCAACATGAATAAAGATTTAAATTCCTAATGGAAGAGCTACATCACCCTATCTATGACTCTCAAGAAAGCCATGTTATTTGTACCCTTGTTGGTTGTGAGTCATCTTGTTATGGTGCCATTTACTCATACCTTCGTGATGGCATCATTCCTGAAACCTTTAACCGATCTAAACGCATAAACCTTACTTGAAACACCTCTCGTCATAGCCTTATCTCTGGTGATTTGTATAGGAGGGGTCTAGATGGAACACTTCTTAGATGCTTAGAAAAGGAAGAATCTGATCAAGCGTTAGTTGACATTCACAAGGGCATCTGTGGGGGACATTCCAATGGTCTTGCCATGGGCCAAAGGTTTCTTAGGGCGGGGTACTATTGGCCTATGATGCAAATTGATGCAGTAGCTTTTGCAAAGTCATGTGAAAAGTGTCAAAAACATGGTAACCTGATACATGCTCTAGGCATGGAGCTTATTCCTTCTATATATCATTGGCCATTTCAGCACTGGGCCTTTGATCTTATTGGGCAGATTCATCCCAACTCATTAGGTGGACACAAGTTTATTATCACAGCTACTGATTACTTCACTAAATGGGTAGAAGTTGTCCCACTTTCTGTTGCCTCGAGCAAGACAGTCTCTCTATTCATTCTGAATCATATCATCTGTCAATATGGAGTGCCTTCTAAGATTATCACTGACAATGGAGGTCAGTTAAAAAATAAGGACCTTAAACAACTCTGCGAGAAATTCAAGATTCAACAACATTGGTCCTCCATTTACTTCCCGCAAGGAAATGGTCAAGCAGAGGCATCAAACAAAATCATTCTTAAAATCCTACATAGAATAGTTTGTAAGAATGGTAGAGATTGGCATTTACAGATAAATCTGGCTTTATGGGCTTATAGAATGAGTATTCGTACTCCTATTGGGGCTACTCCTTTTGCCCTTACATATGGTGTTGAAGTAGTGTTACCTTTAGAGGTTGAGATTCCTTCACTTAGAGTTTCCCTCAAAGGTCTAGTTATAGATGAAGACTACCATGCCATGAGACTTCAAGAGTTAGAACTTCTAGATGAGAAATGTTAAGCATCATTTGACCATATGAGGGTTTATCAAAAGCGCATGTCCAAAGCCTTCAACAAAAAGGTTTGCCCTAGAGAATTCCAAGTGGGAGATCTTGTCCTACGTGAAAATCCTAAGAATCAACAATATAGAGATCAAGAGGGCAAATTTGAACCTAATTGGCTTGGACCTTACATCATGATAGCAACTTTTGGGACATGTTCTTATTTATTATCTATTGAAGAGGGAGAGCAGCTCCCTGATCCTATCAATGTCTTGCACCTGAAGAAGTTCTATCCATGATGCCCATTCTGTTTGGGGGCATCCTTTGTACATACTTATTGATCTTGAAAAAAATCCAAAAAAATGATATATTGTCAAAAATTCTAAAAATTGAAAAATGTCCTGAAAAAATGATCATCTTAGTGAAAACCTAGCAATAGGTGCTTTGATGTATCTCAAAAAAATATATATTCCAAAAATACCAAAAAAAATTAAAAAAATTCAAAAATTCAAAAAAAAAAAGAAAAAGTGCCTTGGTGAAAACTTGGAAACAGGCGCCTTGGTAGCAAAAATGCAAAAAAATTATAAAAAGTCCTAAAAAAAAAAAGAGGAAAAAATTTGCAATAAAATCCAAGTGGTGAAAACCTGGAAACGAGAGCTACTTGAGACCTTTGCACCCCTGTTTCTCAGTACACTTCCTCGACACTTAGCCTTTCTCCATCATGCCTTGTCCTTGTTGCCATGGTTTGGAATTGGTCTTTGTATTTGTCTATGTGGCATAACTATGTTAGCTTTGGTCTCTTGGATGCGTTAGTCTTTAGGACACCTTGCAAACGGTGTTTTTCAACACCACCCCAACTGTGGTTTTCAACACAACCCTTGGCATCGAGAGTTTTTCAACACTTATGGGTTTGGTCTTACCCAGTTTTGTCATGTGATCTTACCTGCTTGCAAGCTTTCGATCCTTATCCTCGGAACTCGGTATTAGTTAACACACTTAAATTTTTAAACATAACACTTAATGCTTGAGCTATGTCATGATCTTTTCTTTGTGTGTTGACTATTATTGATTTTCGTTGAGTGTCCTTGTCTAATAAGTCTCTCTGGGATGCATAGCTAGAGGACTTGGGGCATGGGGCATGCTTTTATTTGATTTCTTCTTGTGGGTGTTGTCTTGAGGCTCTGGAGTGCTCTTGTTGTTCCCTTGAAACACTTAGGAGATTTGAGGCATCATCTTTGACTATTTTTGCACAACCATTCTTATGGTCATCCTGACATCTATGCCTTGATGCGAGTGTGGTTTTGCTACATTAAATTGGGTAAGCTAACATCGAAGTCATCTTGACCTTTATGTCTTTGATGCTTATGTTAGAATCTTTCCACATTCCAATATGATATCAATCACATTCATATCTTCATAGTTGCGCTTATGACTTGTGATGATTGTGTGATTTTCCGATGTCCGTTAATAATGGCCCAATGATGAAAATAAGTTCCTTAACATTCTTTGATGAATGATGAACACAAAATCCTATGTTACAATTTCTCTATTGCAAGTACACCTTTGCATTTTCATGTAGCTTGCATTGTTAGACTTCATGTTAATTTGCATTTTTAGGCTGCATTAGGAGTTTGAGAGGGTTTTCCTTCATCTTTCTTTTGGAATTTTAATCAACTATGATCACGTTTTGATCTTTATTTCCTTATCTTCTTTCGTGATCTCAATCAAAATTTCCTGTATTAAACAGTTGATTGATTTTGGGGCATTCTCTTTCTTGAGGCACATTCTCTTTCTTCTCTTCATTTCTTTCCACCTCTTCCAAACTTCTATCTTCCATTCACTTTCACCCCATTGCTTTTCTTCTAATTCAACCTTGGGGCATAATCTTTCATGCTTGGTAATCTACCTTGGTTTTGTGATCCTTATATCTTTCATCTTACATCAAGAACCTTATCTTTAGTTTGATTTGATCAAATTTATCAATTCATTGTTTCTCCTCTATCTCATTTCGATTTCAATCACGAGGGGGCCGTACCTATCAAACTTCAATCCTTGATTCAACTTTATCAATCCTATCAATTGCTTCGCTTGGGGCAACCTTTCTTGAGACTTGACAATTACCTATTTGTAGGGGTGTTGGCCTTGTCTTTTTCAAACATCTTATCTTTTTCCTGATGTATTCCCATTCGTCGATCACATGTCTAGGTTGTTTTGTGATCCCAAATCGATTTCACACTTCAACTTCATTCTTTGACTACATGTGTTCCCATGAAGATCACACATTAGTCAAAGAGGGTCAAATGTATGCACCCTAAAATGGTCGCCTAGACTTTGGGCCCCATTCTTAAATTTATCAATTTCCTGAATCAATACTTTGCAATATTTTTAATTTAAATCAATTTCCTTGATCAAATCGTAATTAATTTAAATATTTTAATATTTCCTAAGGTTTGATCATTTTATCCTAAGCCTCATTTAAATAAAAGAAAATTTCTCTTTTAATTAAATAAAATCATCTTATTAAAATAAAATTCCTCTTTTAATAAAATCCCCACTTAAAATATCTCTGTGTTGAAAAAGGAAATAAAATAAATAAATAATAAATAAAAATCCCTTTTTCTCTCCACTTTGAATGCACATACTTCTAAGTGGTGGGCCTTTTTCATCTTTTTGCCTCTTAAAGAATTTTGAGCACATGGATCAACCAAGATTTAATCTCCACCATTGCTTATTTCTTTTTGCCTCTTAATCTTGACCATCCGCTATCCTTTATAAGGAGTCCTCTCCTTCTCATTTTAGATGATAGAAGATTTTTGTATTGTTATGCTGCAGGTTTGGAGAGCAACTTTGGAGAAGATTCTTGAGCTTAGATATTGCAACTTCTATTTTCTTGTCTTCTTCTCTCATGCTCCATGGCAATCCATTTAGATTAATATTGCACTTGCATATTAGATTAGATTCATGTAGAATAGCTTCCTTTCATAGATTAGTTTTCTTTTATGCATTGTTATCATTTAGAATAGCTTCCATTTTTATTTGCATGCATACTTGATGATCATGGAGATTAGCATTCTTGCTTTTCCTCTTTGAATCTCTTGTTTTATGGTGTACTTGCATGGGCACAAACTAGGTCTAAACTGAGGGCCTTCGTCACAAACCCTTGCACTCCATGAATAGAGAGCTATGAGTCACCATTTGAGACCTCATTCTTGAGCAATCTTAGATATAATGACTCATAGAAGTGTGTCAACATTTTAGCACACACCTGTCAGGACACCTTGCAGTAATATAGCCAACTTTGTTACATGAAAAATAGATTATAGGAAATTTACCTTTGTATTTGCATTTTCCTCTCCTCAATGTTCTAGCCATGAGTGCTTCAAGATCATCTAGTTCCTCATCAGAAGTGTCACTGTCACTTCCACTTTCACTTTCACTTTGAACACACATTTATCTTTCTCTCGTTTAGATTTATGCAAAATCATTTGTGACTTGAATGCATATTCAACATTAGGAACAGTGTAGTTATCATAGTTAGACAGTTCAAAAGCAGTAAGCTTACCAACAAGGCTTTCCAGATTCAGAACATTACCATGGTTACATCTTGATTCTTGAATTGCTGAAATTCTGATAGCATATATAGGAAGAAGAGTTCTTAATACCTTTCCAATGACAGTCTCATCATCAATGATTCCATTAGCTCCTCTAATAGCATTCACCATTTCTTTGATTCTTCCACAATACTGAGTAATATGCTCACCTTCTTGCATTTTCATTTCATCAAACTTACCTCTCAAGCTTTCAGCTTTTGCTCTCAATACATTTGTATCACCACCATAGATGGTTGCAAGAGTATCCCACATTTGCTTTGCAGTAGTGCAGTCCTTGATGTCCTCAAATTCAGGATAGCTTAAGGTAGATGCAATCTCCAACCTTGCTTGATCATGTTCCTATTTTTCTTTCATTTCCTCGACAGTCATAGGTGCAACAAGTGCAACATAGTCATGTCCAACATATGACATCCATCATTGTTTTAAATTTCTATATTTATATCTGACTGTTGGAGACTTTATTTAATTTTATTGAGAAGTTGAAAAGATAGTTGTTCGGTAACCGTCTCTGGGAGATGAAAGGACTATATATTTTGGTTTGAGACTTTATTCAAAGGATCGACAATTTTTTGAATTGTAAAACCTCCCCTACTACTTTGATAGTTGAGTGTGACTCGGGGTTAGAAATAATGTTGTTGTTCATTTAGTTTCAGTTTTATCTGTTAATAGATGAAATAAGAAAATAGAATGAATTGTGAATTTTCAACTTTCTCTTGAAATCATAATTCAAAAGTGTTCTTTGAGATCTTATTAAAACATATCTTATTGGGTAAAAGCACAATAAGATGTCACACATTTATAAAGGAAAAGACTAACAACACCAAAACTGTTGAACTTCAAGGGCATAAAAGTGATATTTCTATTATGAATTTGAAGATGATGTAAACTAATGAAATGTGTAAAACTAGATGAAGTTTATGCCTATAAATTCTAAAAATAATTTTAGTAAAAAATTGATATATTTTAATTATTTTTTGAAGTCCATTTTTTGTTTTCTGAAAAATACTACAAATTAGGGGGTCTACTTCCTGCCAAAAAACTATAAGTAAAAAAATATTTTTCCATTGATTTCAAAATATGTTTTAGATGACATGTATAACTAGTGTAGAAAAAAAGAAAAAATAGTTTTCGATCTATATTTTGTCTGTTATAACTATTCAAAGTCAAACTTACCCGAAATTGACAGTTTTCATCTCCCACATTCTTTCCCCTATCAAAACTACATCAAACAAAAAAAAATCATGTATTCATGAAGATGAATCTCTCCTCTAGTGGTGTACATAATTTTTAAATTTTTTCTAATTTTATTTACTAATTTTTCTTATTTTTCGAATCAACATCCCCTTGAAACTTAATATACCTACTTGTAGTATTTAGTAAATTTTAATCAACTTTTGTAATCAAAATACTATAAAATTTATATGTCCTGAATCTTGATTCCGATCTCTACAAAAGGGTATTTTTACTTTTTTTATTTTTTTTAATTTTTCATAGGGAAATAAGTTGTAGAAGTTGAATCTTTTATAATTTTGCAGATTTTTGGGGTTCGATTGCCACATGTCATGCCACATCAGAGAGTTGGACCAAGTGGGATTTGGCCAAATCCTACTCGACCGAGGTCTATTAGGGTTCGAAACCCATGCGAGCCCCTAACTATACAAATGAGTGGCTTAAAGTGCCTTTTGGGGTTTTTATTTAGCAGGCGGGACTCGATTGAGTACCTCCAGCCACGTAGGCGCATTAGGTGTGTATGTGGATTCAGATGAGTGTTACTTGGTCAAGTACAAATCGATCAAGTATTTCTCTACTGATTCCTTTGAGTTAGCCTCAAGTGTGACAGTCAATTTCTCTTTTACCCTATTTCTATAATTGGGAGTCTGTGTTTGGTTTTTCATTTTTGTGCAGAAATAAGTGTTTGTGGTGCTTTATATCTGAAAATACCAAAAAGGGAAGATTTTCTTTAGTACTTGCGTGGATATCTCATGGTGATGGATATTCATTAAATGTCTCTTCTTCTCTTTGGTTAAGAGTGTACCCCCATTTATTTAGAAAGTAAAATATATATATATTCATTGCATATCTAAGGGAGTTGTACCTTTGAATTCACAGATCAAACTGATCATTGGTTTGTTCAACTGTTGATAAACATAGAGGCTTTTTGAGGGTTTGATTCATTTTAGTAAAAAGCCAATCCGTTAACCAACATCTACATAAACATGGATATGACTTTTAGAATCTGGGTATAGGGTACTTAATATATAAACTTAGATATTTTAAGGTTGAAAATGAAATGTATTTAATATCAAATTATATATGAAAATGGATAAAATGAGGTGGGGGTTCTTCTCTTTAGTTGTCATCTAATCAATTGTACCTTTCCTTACAAGGCATACTTTGGAGACTAGGAAGTACTTTAAAGTTTTGTTGTACTCTTATTTTCAAATCCTATAATGTGATTTGAATGCTCTCTAAATTTCTTGCTAGTTTGTTATCAATGAGTGACATTGTTATGGTCTAGGAGGGTTTTTTTGACCTTAAAGGCTCAAGGAACTTTGTTTAATTTTGAAGCTCCCTTAGAGATGTAGGGAGATACTTCCTACAAGTTTCCTTGCCTCCAAAAAATGTACCTTGCTTTAAAATATATAAATCACAAGAGTAAAAATATTTTTTACCTGTAGCAGAACATGTTTTGAACATTTCTTATTGAGAAGTTTTAAACTTAGGATATACATCGATTGTTAGGGCTATGTATTGATAATGGAAAAAATTATATGTAACTCGTATCATACATATAAGTTGAAAACATCAATGGTGTACCATATCAATGGGGGTGCCTTTTGTTGTTCATAGATTGTACTCTTTACATTTACAGTTATTATTTTTTACAAAAAACTGACATATGATTTTAAAAATCTATTGTGGTGTATTTTGAGATGAATATCATGTCAATGTTGGTTGGTAACAAGTGTGATTTGGACTCTCCAGAAGATGGAAGATCTCTAGAAGAAGGCTGAGGAAATGATAAAAGATAAATAGTTTGCTTGGGCTGGTAGATGTTTTGTTGTTAGTCTGTTTGTTTGTTGTAGTTTTTTTTGTCCAGCTGTTAGACTATTGTTCGTTGCTGTGGGTTTCCAGCAACTATTTCATTTTGTTGTCTTTTTTTCTCTATACTTTGTTGTTTTAAACTCTGGTTTTGGGTCCATGTAAAACTTGTTTTTACCTTATTCAAAAACAAGAGTGATTTGGAGAAACTCAAACACGTGCCTGTTTAGGAAAGGAAGGCATTTGCTGGAGTAGAGAAGTTGTTTTTCATGGAAACTTCTGCATTGAAAGCAACAAATGTGAATTATGCTTTTCAAATTGAAAATAGGGAGATTTACAATAAAACAAGTAGAAACATTCTATCAAATTCTCACAAATGTGAATCATCATTAGATAGTAGCAATAGGGTCACACTTCTCAGAAAACGAGAGGGTGAAATAGTGAAGGGGTTGAAGAAATATCAATGCTACTAATAATTGATGAAGTATTTCAATTTTCCATATTTTTTTTGAATTGATTTATGTAATATGGTGTCGCTTATACTTGTTTTCAACAAAATAGATTACAAAGGATATAACTCTTAAGAAAAGTTGTATATGTTAGAAAATAAAATAGCATATAAAATTAATGAAACATATTATTATTTTTTATAATTATTTTATCAAATATATCAAGTTTTTTATTTTGTAACTATGATCTATCATTACACTCCATTTTAGAAATGACAAGTTCCCAATCTTCTATTGAATATTTGCTTATAATAGTTTTGCTCAACCTTATTTACAAAATTCTCTTCCTTTATTGGCATATTTTACGTCTGGCCATATAGACAATACATAATACATATATGTATATATATCAAATAAAAAAATTGTGTACACTTATTTTCATGAAAAGGAAATTATTTATAAATGAGATAAGAACAACTAATATGTTACTTGACCTTTGGATAAGGCTAATTTTCCTTTCAAATAAGTACATGTAAGATATTAAAAAATGATTTGATTTGTTTATTTATTAAAACTATAGGTTAACATTTTTCTATATAAAATAAAAAATAAACAACGTACAATTATTTTAAAATTTTAAAATATATAATGATCTACTCTTTTTTTTAAAACAATTATCCGATATTCATATTTACAAAATTTGGATTGTCTTATTAAAATTGATTAAATAATAATTTAGATTATTATCTTCTCAATATAAACTTGATGATATTTAGTATTAGGGTTCAATTAAGGTAAGAGTTAGGTTCTAGGATTCAAGTATGTTGAGTACAATATTACCATTCTAGGAAATGGATAAACCATTCTTTTCTATTTATAAATATGATTTTGGTACTTATGCTCTACAAGTTTTGAAGATAGTGTTCAAGATAGATATCATTATCATAAAACCTAATATGTAGAAGGTAACCAAATTTGTAAACTTTAATTTAGCTATCTTTTTAATAATTATTTAAATTATTAATTTAATTTATAATTTAATTATTGATTTTTTTAGGATGTTATCTAATTCACACGATTAAAATGAAGATCTACAAGTCTTTTGAAAGATTATTATCATGTCAAGAGTTAATAGATTTGGAGTCAATAGTTTTGGCTTTTTGCCAATGACTCATACCATTATGGTAGTTTTGACTTCTTCCATTGGCTATACTATTATGATTGTTCAATTATGTTTGGAGTATATAATTTCTTAGGCAACATACTTAAAATTCAAATAGATTGTATAGATACTTCAAAGTTCATGGAGACACATTAATTTCCATTCTTTTGTATTTTTTTTAACATTTGAATGCTATGTTTTTTTAGGACATACAAAAAATACACTAAGACATTAACTTATAACTTTAACTCGTCCAAAATGGATGCTACTATGTATAAGAATGCCTTCTACAATGATACACGTTTCTAGACTACCACTTTTATACACTTCCTTTTATTATATAAAGCTTAATTTATGCTTTCACATTAAATACCTATCGGTGTATCCCTTGCACCTCCTTTGGGTGCAAGTTCTAGTTATGAACCAATTAAGATTATAAATTTGATTTCTAATTGAATGCATGCATATTGGTTTCATTTTTTGAGGGAATTATGTGGAAAACAACACTACTCATATTATGATATGATTCAACTAGTATTTGTACTTTAGAAACAATAAGATGATTGACAAAAATAAAGCTTCATTAGAAACTAAAATTTGAAATACATTCATTTAAATACTTTAGATATGGTTAAGAGGGATTTCTTGTCATTTGCCTTTCAAAATCAAGTTTGCACAATTTGCGAAGGATATTGAACAACGAAGGAATGCTTTGTAAGCCAAAAATAAAGCTCGTAAGACAACTTGAAATCTAAGATTATGACTAATAAAAATGATTTTTATATTAAATTATTTGCTTTAAAATTTTTTAATAACTTTTTGTGTTCTATTTTGAAAAACCAACATCTATAATCCTCGCTTCATCAAAATAAGTTTGAAAAAATACTTTTAAGCTGAACTCTGTTTACTATTAAGATTGAATTCAAATTAACATAAGAATTTATTCGAGTGTACTAGTGTAAAGTAGGTACACAAGATGGTCCTCCCCACCTACCAATTGCGGAAAAGAAAGGCATATGCGACATTTGACGGGTTAGTAGACGATGAAATGTCATATCCAAGACACTGCATTTGAGATGTCCTCCAAACAACTGTCTCATAATACTATTACTATTACTACCCACAACTAAGCCAGCTAGAACTCTGCGTGCTGCAACAAAACCCAAAACCTTGCCTCACTACAAATACACAGCGGGCTCCAACTCATCCATTTAATATCTCATCTCTAGGGGAAATATCTTGCTACTTTCCCTTTCTTTAATCCCGACCTTGCCTATATAAATCTCACCGATATCCCTTTGCACTCCATACATTCACCACATCTTCACCTCTATCACTACTCCTGCATTTGTCTTCACTTCCAGATGGACCTCATTCATTGTGTCCTCCTCTCAAGCAAGCCCCAAGGCAATGGTATATGAAATTCGACCAGTTTATGCTTGAGCATAAGTTTGTTCGCTCGGAAGCTGATCCATGTGTGTATTTCAAGCATTTTCCCAATGGTGAATTTGTTATACTTTTACTTTATGTAGATGACATGTTAGTTACAAGCACTAGCATGAAGTTTGTTCGTGAGCTTAAGAAGCAGTTAGCAGGCCTATTTGCCATGAAAGATTTGGGGGCAGCCAAGAGAATACTTGGTATGATGATTACAAGGGACATACATAAGAGAAAACTTTGGTTATCTCAAAAACAATACAAATTAACAAAGTATTGGACAGATTTGGGATGTTAGAAGCTAAGCTGGTTAGCATTCCTTTAGCTCCTCATTTTCAGTTGTCAACTGAATTGTGTCCTAAATCTCAAGAGGAAAAAGATTTTATTCAGAACATCCCTTATACTACTGTAGTTGGGAGTATTATGTACGCCATGATTTCCACTCGTCCAAACATTTCTCATGCAGTGGGAGTAGTAAGCAGATATATGAGTAATTCGGGTAAACCTCACTAGGAGGCTGTCAAATGGATTCTCGTGGACTTGAAAGGTACCTCTGATTTTGCTTTATGTTTTGGGAAGGATAAGGCATGTTTGCAAGGATTTGTGGATTCTAATCTTGGTGGCGACTTAGATAAACGAAGATCCACTTCTGGTTATGTTTTCACTTTTGTTGGGGAAGCAATAAGTTGGGGCTCAAAATTGCAACGTTCAGTTACTCAATCATCTGCAGAGGCTGAATACATGGCTCTTTTTTACGGGGCCAAGGATATGGTATGGTTGCAACTTTTGTTCAAAGAATTGGGCTTGAAGCAGATTTTGCTATGTTTTGTGACAACAGTAGTGCCATATTTATGACTAAGCATCATACCTCGTAGCATCGTGTCATGTCCCCATTCTAGTTGACATTGTTTAGCGTGCCAGATCAGTCTATCACAGGCTCTCGTAGACTGGTGGCGATGTGGAGAGAGTCATTTTGTAGATCAGTGGTCGTATTTGCTCTTGGAGAAGTGATTTAGAACTTATTTTATTATTATGAGTTATGCGGGCCCCACATGTTATAATTTTAAGTTGAGTTGCACTTTTTATTTTATAAAGTTATATTATTATAAAAGTGCATTATAATGGGATTTTATAATGGATGCTTCTAGAAGTTCTTAGTAACTTCTCAAAAAGTGAATAAATAGGGGGCTTGGGCATTCATTTGGACAAGCTGATTTGAGGATTCTTCTACTTTTCCATATTGGAGCAATTTGTAGTCATTTGGTCTACAAATTTTCATTAGATCTTTAGGAACGAAAACTCCCTTGGATTTGCATAACTGAGGAAGTGAGATATCTTTTGAAGGGTTGCACATTGGAAGTGGTATTTAGCCATTTCATGTTGAGCTTATTTGGAATCCTCAGATTTACCTGAGGGTTTGAATTTTGGTTGCAAGAGGAAGAAAAAGCAGGTCCGAAAAAGCAAAACAAAAAAGCGGATCCGAAAAAGCAATCCGAAAAAGCAAAACGAAAAAAGCGGATCCGAAAAAAGCAGTCCGAAAAAGCAGACCGAAAAAGAAGACCAAAAAAACAGTCTGAAAAAGCAGACCCGAAAAAGCAGTCCGAAAAAGCAAACCCGAAAAAGCAAAGTGAAAAAAGCAGTCCAAAAAATTATTGCAACCATCTACAATCAGCTGTAAATTGGGATCAGTTCGGGTGCAATTGGAGGTGTCTACATCAGCATTCAGTCAACAATAAGTGCAGCATTCCAGGTTCTTTCATATGATTCAGATGTTGATATTTGATGTCAAGGTTGTGTTGAAAATTGCATATAGGTAGGCACTGCTGTGACAGTCAATACATAACTATAATTCAGTCACTGTTATTCATTTTTGGATTGTCATAGTGAATGAGAGTGGATTTGATAAGGTCTGGTCATCACAAGAGTTTCATTGTTCATGTGTACTGTTGTAACAGTCCATATATGTATTCTGAAAAAATAGTCAATAGAAATCAGTCATTGCTATATCTTGCATATTGTAATCAGATTTGTAGTGTTGATAATCCAATAGACATTGTTGGTCATTGCATTATCTTGTTTGGAAAAAGTTCATTGTATTATCTTGGTGCCAAGTTATTGAAGTCTGAAAATTGTTATAGCTTGTAAAGTCAGCACTTGTATTGATAGCATATTGTAATAGGCAACCTTCTTGAAACACATCATTGCTTGGGTACTGTTCTTACATCATTTAGTGAGCATTTGTATTGGGTATTCAGTTGTATGCCAACTATTTGACATAATGTCAATGGCTGTAGTTGTGCTTATCAGAATATAGGTTGCATACCAATTGTTTGTCAAAATGTCTCAGAGCTGTAGATGTTGAATTTTTATCAGCATTTCATTGAATTGCAATTGGATTAGAATATTAAGAGGTTGCACTTCATTTTTACTTCCAATTAGTCACTTGCATTCATTGGCATTCACCAAAACATCATTGGCATCAAACAAACCCAAACTAGAAGCAAATATCAGCAAACAATTCAGTTGCATGCCAAGTGTTGACAAATTGATTCGGTTCAGATTTGGGAATTTTAGTGGCCTTTTTGGTAGGGGTCATTACACGTCGATCCAAACACATTGAGCTACGCTATCACTATATTCGACAATTGGTTGAAGAAGACACGCTTCATGTGGAGAAGATTCATACGAAGGTGAATCCAGCTAATGTGCTCACAAAGGTTGTTACCCAGGAGAAGTTTGAGTTTTGTCGAGCTTCTCTCAACATTCTTCAGATATAATGACTGAAGGAAGCAGGGAAGTCGTTGGTTACAACAGTGTTGGTCTTCAAGTGGGATGTTGTTGGGGTGTGAAGCCCAACGATTGCTCTTTTATATTTTCCCTATTATCCATTTGACTTCTTCATATCTTATGAAGAGTCTCTTTTGTTAAACTTATATAAGGCTCCTGTTGTAATTGATTACTACGAAGAAGATAATAATATGATTTCTCCGCAAGTGTGGATTTAGGCATATTTGCTGAACCACGATAAATCTCTACGTTTATGTGTTTCTCTGTATTTGTTAATTCTGTTTGAATTACTCATTTCTTTTCAGCGTTAATAGTAGATGCTGCATTTGATGGTGGATGTGTGCATTGTTTCTTCGCTTCACCTCGTCTTTTTTGGTTCTTATTCCTAAAATATTTAATTTTTACTGCCTCGACATTCGAGAAACATGGTGGGGATAAACAAAAGCAAGTTTGAGGACCCTATTGGTCTATGGGCCTGCTTGGATTGGACAATGTAGGTATTCTAAGGCCATGTTTCTACACTTCCTCCTCTTAGAATGTCGAGGCCGTATACACAGGAATAAAATTGCAAATTCCTCTGTTGAATCAAATTAGTTGGATGAAGACATGATACGTCGACACATTTAGTTCTAACAACAATCTTTCCTTGAGTTCTTCACCAGAACAAGAATCATAGAAGTTTTCTCGTGACATTTCCTTGACTTTTCTGAGTATTCTGATCACTTTGTTTCCTTCATTTCGCCTAACTTCTTTCTTCCTTCTCTCCGTCTTTTATCGCCTAATCTGTTTCAAGATTTGCCTTTGTTTACACTGCAGCTTCAAGCAGATTATCCTGATCGTTTCTTCTCACCCAGTTAAATTTTCCATTAGCAATCCAAATTTTTATTTAACCCTTCTCCTTCTTGTAGATCTTACATGAAGATGATTATGAATTCTTATCTCTGCATCTCCTACAGGTTATGATCTCTATAATGATCGGCTGTGAGGGAATTCATCCTAAATTTTCATCTCAGCTTGCACGTTTAGTATAAATTGTAACAACTAGTGGATAAAGTATTTTGTAAGTTTTACGGGCTGCAGCCGATTAAACTCTTGACGTCATTATTGAGAAAAATGCATGGACAAGATGATTTCAATCGTCTTGCACGGTGGAGGAGGATTATGCATCATCGATGAGGTCGATGCCTTTCATATAAGGAACCCTTCAGGGTACTAAGATTTTATTCGAGTGCACTAGTGTAAAGTGGGTACACAGGATGGTCCTCCCCCACAATTAAATGGATGCAGCTATGTTCAAGATAGAATGCACCATTGACCAAATTTGAAAAATCCGAAAACACAACAAATTTTTGTGAAATTTTCAACATCTATTCTTCATGATCTGCAATATTAAATAGAAAACATCCAAAAAATTTCGAAAAAAAATCACTGCAAAACCGCAGATCGGAAATTTTCTTTTTTTGATTTTAGATGCATTTTGTCGGGACCATAACCGCGGCCCAATTAAATACTATACCAATAAGTGCACCCGCCCTACAAGATGGTCCTCCCCACCTACCAGTTGCGGAAAAGAAAGGCATACGCGGCATTTAACGGGTTAGTAGACGCTGAAACGTCACATCCAAGACACTGCATTTGAGATTATAGCCTCCAAACCACTGTCTCAGAATACTATTACTACCTAGTATCCACAGCTATGCCAGCTGGAACTCCGCGTGCTGCAGCAAAACCCAAAACCTTGCCTCACTGCAAATACACAGCGGGCTCCAACTCATCCAATTAATATCTCATCTTTATCTCTAGGGGAAATATCTTCCTACTTTCCCTTCCTTAAATCCCGACCTTGCCTATATAAATCCCACCGATATCCCTCTGCAATCCAGACATTCATCACCTCTATCACTACTCCTACATTTGTCTTCACTTCCAAATGGATCTCAATCTCTGTGTCCTACTCTTGAGCCTTGCCCTCGCATTCTCCCACCTTGTTTCTGCTGATTTTTACAATGACTTTGACATCACATGGGGAAATGATCGTGCTAAGATACTCGACAATGGCCAACACTTGCAGCTCACTCTCGATCAGTCCTCAGGTATATTTTATCTCATTTGCTCACTGTATATAAATATGTGTGTATTTTTTTACAGTATGTTTAACCGATGCTTATCTCCTCCTCTGTATTCAAACAGGTTCTGGGTTCCAATCCAAGAATGAATATCTCTTTGGCAAGATTGATATGCAAATCAAGCTGGTTGCTGGTAACTCCGCCGGTACTGTCACTGCATACTATGTAAGTCCCTCCCTTCATTTCATTCTATGACTGGAATTAGTAGTGGGCACTGAGCAGTAGTAGTATTGTTGTGGGAATTTAAGCATGGCCTAATAAAATGGTTATGTTCTGCCGCAGCTCTCGTCACAAGGGACTACACACGATGAAATAGACTTCGAGTTCCTGGGGAATCTGTCTGGAGATCCGTACATAATGCACACCAATGTTTTCTCTCAAGGCAAAGGCAACCGCGAGCAGCAATTCTACCTCTGGTTCGACCCCACCGCAGACTTCCACACCTACTCTGTGACATGGAATCCCCAACAAATCATGTAAGTTAATACTGTCCCTGCAACTTCAGATCAATTAGTGAATGTCCTCCTCGGCCTGGCCCTCTTACTTTTAACATCATTATTGTAGTTAATAATGTGTAATTCTGATTCTGTGCAGATTTTCTGTGGATGGAACTCCGGTTAGAGTGTTCAAGAACAGCGAGGATTTGGGCGTTGCATATCCGAAGAATCAGGCAATGAGAATATATTCGAGCATCTGGAACGCAGACGATTGGGCAACGAGAGGCGGCGCAGTGAAGATCGATTGGAGCAAATCCCCATTTGTGGCGTCTTATGGAAATTTCAAAGCAGAGACATGCTCTGCCTCCTCTGACTGCTCTGTGAATTCATGGTACGCTGCACAGGCGCTGGAGTCGAGCGAGCAGCAGAAACTTGAATGGGTTCGAAAATACTACATGACTTACGATTACTGTTCGGACAGTAAAAGGTTTCCCCAGGGATTCCCCGCTGAATGCACTCGCTAGGGTTTTAACCAAGTTCACAGGATGAACATGCGCCAAGTTCCATCAAATTCTTTTATTCCTTCATTTTTTGTAGCGATTTCTAAGGCCAAGAGGCTATTTTTTGTAACTATCGGATCCCCGTCAATCGAATATACATCTCAGTGTGCATTTGTTACCATTTGAAGAGTTCAAAATTTCTACAGTTTCTTGGGGATGTTGAACTCTCGTAAAGTTTCTTCGCGTTTATGTCTGGAGTGTCATATTAATGACGCGTCCACCAATATTAAATTCGCTGTTGAAGACACCTGTACTGATACCTTCCATAAAAAATTAGAAATAGAATTGTTTAAAGACTTCCAAATTTCCAATACGCAGTTTCTGCGGGACGGTCTACGTGCTTTCCAAACCTACTGGAATGAATCTCCACCTTCCACGTCTGGTCATTTTTGTTTAATGGAAACACAACGTTTATTTTGAAAACACATTATATTCTGATGTCTGGATAGGCAGTACAGAGGAAAATACAGAGGAAAACTGATAAACAGGAGAGGGATGGAACCTTTATAAACAGTCAACCAGGCTTACAAATAGGAAGAACTCGCAAACAAATCTATTTTAAACTGCTTTTAACCAGGCTGATAAGCAGGAAGAACTCACAAACAAATCTATTTTAAATTTGCTTTTAATAAACATGAATGATTAAAAAAGAAAAATGTTCTTTTTAAAAATGAACGCAAAGATATGATGTTTGTTTGTGCAATAAAGTTATCTATTGAAGTTAAATATATTTCCAGTTACAGGAAATAAAATAATATGTGAGCTCATGCTATGTTTGCCATAAGGAGAGACAGATAGAGGGGTGGGTGATGGAGGGGTAATGAGGCGATAAAAAAATAAAAAGAGTAAGAGATAAATATAGAGAGAGATTGAGAGGGGGATAAATGAAAGGGAAATACATAAATAGATATAGAGATAGAGGGATATTCAATTCATTAAGGGTAAACACTTGGAACATTTTTAGTTTTGATGTGTGAATAATTGATGAGAAAATAAAGCAACTTCACAAATTAGGAAAAATATTTATGATATTTTATGAATTTTGAGGGTTGCAAATCTAAGCACTAACCATTCCTATAATTCTAGTTTGCATATTTTTAAATAGAAAACTAAAATAATCAATCCGGTTTATGCACCAAATTGGCGGTGCTATCTTCCCATTTGATAGGTGGAATTTGAAATCATTTTTTGGGTTTTGGGTTTTTGTGAACCCCATTTAATTGGCCTCGGTGATTCGCTAATTGGTTGTTGGCAAAATTGAAAGCTTGCTCAAAGCCGTGGGTGCATTTGTCCCTAATATTTTTCCCTCCACATAAATTATAGCCACAGAAATGAGCCACAAATGGTCACTTGACCTTCCCCACAAGGATATCCTCAAACTCATCTATATTATGTACATGCAATAGACTTGTAACCTGTAACTTGCTTCTAGAAATACTTTCTCCTCAGATTCCTTTATGTTCTTATTTAGAAGGTAGACTAATCCGCTCTGATTGTTCGAATCCCACTCTTGCGGTCTACTCTTGAGAATCGTATTCAGAGCTGCCTTTGTTGTTGGTATATTTTTCGGGTTACCAAATTTCATCTATTTTTTAAGAAATTTGTGAGACCATTCACAATTGCGAATCAGAAAAACCCCCATGTTTAGGCCAATCCAATTTGAATTTTCTCCATATATCTGCTTTTTGACAAGACTACCATAATAAGTATACTATACAAGATTAGGAATCCATGAAATGAATGCAATGATTCTATTGCTTAACATTACTAAATGGTGAAACTTCAATTGTAAGTCAGAGCTAAGCTTTCCTTTGCGAGAAAAAGAAGGAAAGGTGTACCTCAAAAAGATTGTGATGTCTTTTGGTGAAAAAGGGGTATAAAACTGTTATTGATTGTTTGATTACAAAATTATATAATTAGTATATACTTTTAAATTAGAAATAATTTTTTTTTATCACTATGTATCAATCTGCATCTTATCTTTCCATTGCAACCAAACGTAAAAGATGGATTGTCTCAGGGATCTTCCAGGTCAACCAAATAGTCCAAACTATCTTCCGAATACACAAAATCGAAATTTCAAAACCTTATTTTGAGATAATAAGGTTTTGAGTCAAATTCTAATTCCTTAAGGCTTCGTGTGGTTTAGGAATTAGAATTTGACTCAAAACCTGATTATCTCAAAATAAGGTTTTGAAATTCTAGTTTTGTGTATTCAGAAGATAGTTTGGACCGTTTGGTTGACCCATAAGATGATTGAGACAATCTATCTTCTGCGTTTGGTTTCCATTTTTGAAATTAGAATTAGAGGGGAAAGAAAGCAAGAGCAGAAGTGAAAACCATGAACCAGCAACCACTATCACACCACAAAAATGTTTGAATCTCGCCTTTTATCGACCTTTGACAAAGCTTAGATCCTTTCCCCAATAAATTATCGATTGGGATTGGATTGGGAAAACACACCTTGCCACGAATGTATATTCAAAATTAAATCTGAACGGCTACAATCATTACAGATTTCTACTGGATTTGGAAACTCAGAAAAATGACATCAAGATGCAGCAACAGATTTTGACGAATGCCTTCCTCGGCTACAATTCTGGAGCAGAAATAAATTTGGATGGTATAGATCAGGGTAGATCTTGTTTAAAAGAGGCTCTTCTAAAAGCATATAAGCCCGTCTTTCTGATTATTGACAATGGTCAGTAGAAAAAAGACCTCAAAGAGCTTTTGCCAGACGACTTGGACCTTGGCAAGCACATTAGACTTCTAATAACAACAAGAACCTTGGACACCACATGTAAGTTTAATAAAAAGTTTCGCCATGAATATTAGGTCAAACCTTAATAGATACACTCCTTTTTATTTTGACAGACCGGATGGGAGAATTAAAATTGGTTCACAAAATCCAAAACCCAGAATTTGTTTTCAAATTCCACCTATTGGGTGAGAAGACAGTGCCACTCATTTTGGTGCCAAAACTGGGTTTTCATCTCTGAAACTCGAATTGCATTATAGTGTGCCAAATAGAAGATTTGGGAAAAAAGTGGAAGTTCCGCACCCAATTTCGCCCCAATTCCACTAACCAAATGGGGCCTAACCAAATGGGGCCTAGTAGCGTTTCGCACTTTGACAAGTTTTAAACACTTGTCAACAAATAGCTTTCGAAGATCATGAAATAGTTGACATGCATATGTCATCTTGATGCTTGGTTCTCGAGAATAGTTATAATGTTTAACGGTCTACTTCACATAATCAACCTCTTTTTAAACCATTTTTATTGGGATTCGATAGAGGAATCTATCCTATGATAAAATGAAATGTATGTCGAGTTGATTTGGGATTGAAAACGTGTTCTTAAGGATATGAGAACAGAAGGCATATCAGGTATGTGAACTTATGATATGACGATTATGTAACAGGTATAACGATAGCAAAGTTTTTTTTTTTGCATATAAAAAAGTATTCAAAGATGATGAAGGGTTGAAGTGAAGGAAGGAAACTGAGCATGCCGTATTGCTATCAAAAACATTTCTGATTTGACAATGAAATGATTCATTCATGAAAGAGAAGGAAGGGCTCATATGTAAGACATTCATAATAGTAAATGAGGCTTGAATGTTAGTCTTTTATAACTATGGGTAAATATTTAGATATAAGATTGTTCATAACAGAGGGTGAGGGTTATCATGATTTTTTATAAGAGTAAGTAGAAGTTTCTAATCCAGACAAGTAATGTGTATACTGATGTTTTTTAGTAGATTGCAAAAGTGTTTGTGAAAAAGACAGAACAATGAGCTTGTATTGAATGTTATGTATGGAAACATATAATCTTCTCATTAAACATAATTTTTGTATCTTGTAATCGTCGAAGTAGGCTCTTCTAAATCAGGAAGGGGTTGATGTTCCTAGGAGTGGGTGTTCCTAAATTTTGTAAGGAGTTGGCGCTTTGAACTTCGCTAGCAAGTCCTAATAAAAGACTTATTTTTAGTGGTTTTTTACCCTTAGGAGTTTTCCACTATTTAATCCTTGTGTCAAGTGTCTTACTTGCATCTTGAGTTTTTTAATTGCAATATCTTCTGATGTTAATCATATCCTATTATCTATTACAAGAAATACTACTATTGTGTTAAAGTTTTTGTGAATAAGAATTATCATTTAAATTGTATAGATCACTGATTCACTCCCCCTCTTCGTGATCCTAGTATTCCAACAAGTGGTATCAGGGCCAAGTGCCTTGTGATTGGTCTAACAACCTTAGGTAGGTCTTGGTTGAGGAATACTTGTTAGTCCTAGCTCAAGATAGTTCATTTGGTGCAAAATTTCCTCTGTTTGATTGTTTTGATTATAAGTTTTGGAGGATAAAAATGAAAACCTATATGTTATCCCTAGGTTTTGATGTATGGGGCTCCGTTGTCAATAGATTTACTATACCTAGTACACTACCTATAGATCCTCTTGCTAAAAAGGAGTATGAGACTGATGCTAAAGAAAAACACAACATTTTGAGTAGTTTATCCAAAGATGTTTTTGTGAAAGTAATGCATTGCTTGACTATTCCCAAGATGTTTAGAATAAGCTGAAAAATATTTATCATGATAGTGATAGGGTAAAATAAGCAAGATATAAAATCTAAGGGCTAGACTTGAAGATTTAAAAATGGGTGAAGAAAAGAAGATGGAAGAATATCTTCTCAAAGTGGATGAAATAGTGAATGGCATTTGAAGAATTTCCTCCACAAAGGAAGTTGACATCTCCACTAAAATTTCACTTGGATATAAACTTTTAGTAAAGTTCTTCTATCAAATAGATTTATTAAACTACTTGAACTTAAGATAAAAAATAATGACTTATGATGTTACCCTGGGGAACACTAGTTATTTCATCAAATGGAAATATGGAGAACTATGGTTGTGTATAAGTAATCAATTGATAAAAAATGTAATAGATAATAATAAACATACATTCATTCGATAAAAGATCTATTTGATCAAGTAAAGTCAGCATGTATATTTTTAAGAATTGATGTCTGATCATAACTTAATAGCAAAGAAGGTGATCATTTCAGAAAATAGCCTATCAAACTAGAAATGAGCATTAGGAATTCATTGTTGTGTAAGCGACTTGACTAATATCTCTTTTGCTTTCTTAAATTTGCTAAATAATATTTTGTATGATTATTTACATGAATTTATGATTATTTTATTATTCTTAATCTATTTCAAGAATGAAGACGAGCATTTAACACACCTCCAATTACTATTAAAAGGTATACTAATCATAAATTATATGGTCAACAATCAAAATGTATATTATTTGAGAAGAAAAATTATTACTTAAAAAATATTATATTTGTATAAAAAAATTACATTTATATTATAAAAAGATAAAAACTCTAGTTTTGACTAATTATTTAAAGTGTGTTGGAAGTAAGGTTTTTTATGTTTTTAGTAAGGTGTTGTAGAAGGGTTCTATTAAACTATACATCTTATTAGTTAAAACAAGCAAAACTAAATATTCTTATAAAAAGGAATCATGTGATACATGATTTTATGTCTTAAAAGAAGATTAACTATGTATCCTAATAGTCATTGTAGTATTGAAATTAATGTTCCTATAGATGGATTATGAGGAGTACTTATACAAGATGATTTTATTATTTATAAATCTATAAAATTAAAGAGTTATGAAATAATTTGTACAAAATTCACAATTTAGAGTTTGAATCTATTTTAGATTCTCTAAAAAAGGGGAAATTTATTTTTGAGAGAATATTTTGAGTCAAAAGATCATATCAAAGGCTAAAATATATTTTCATTCAATTGAATTTGAATTCAAGGTAATAATATGGTTAGAGTGTAAATGAACACGGATTCAAGTTTGAATACAACAAGGGCAAATCAAATAAAGTGGTAAATTATTTAAGCATGACAAACCTTTTGGAAAAATAAAGCTTTCAAGCCAAAATGTGTAGGAATGGGATCTTATCCTAGGGATATAAAATAAGATCTTAATTTTCAAATTAAAATTATTTATTAAAAGAAATAGCCAAAAAGATCCAACTTTAATCCTAAATGAGAGTTATATGTTGTATATGATTATTTCCTCTTGATTTGATTTGATACGAATATGTAATGAATAGATAAAATGGTAGGAAAAATGACAAGATTCAACATAAATGAGCTAGAAAAGATAACACATAAGTATAGATCTAGAAATGAGATGTAGAGAAGAAGTTGTTACTAAAATATGGAGCTAAAAGTGTAAGTCTAGTGAGCTAGGTTTCCTAGACCTAGTGGTCTCTTTGTCAACTAAGGCTTTAAATTCTAGATTAAGATGATCTATACTATTAGCCAAGGTAACTAATACACATAGTCTAGGGTTTTTCATCTATTCAAGGTTTGGTACAATGTGTCTTAGTCTTCAAGCTACATAATATGACAATATAAGTAAAAGAGGTGAAAATATTGTGATTTATAAGGGCTTTCCTAACTCAAACCTTTTGTTGATGTTTCAAGCTCTACTATATAAAAATGATGATGTGAAAGAGAGCTTATGCCTAGTATACAAGATATTTAATTAGAATTGAAATGTTAAATTGATAAGACTTTACCATAGTATTGATAATGGTGGTGATGGAATACTCTTTAGATAAGTCTTCCAAGTGTTTGTGCAATAGCATGACAAATCATAACAAAATCCATCATGAAAACATACTTGAATATAAGTTGTTTTCGCTTGATATTCCTTGTGTTGCAATTTTCTCTTGATGAAGCGATTATGAACACTCGAATTGAAAGTGTGACTTGTCAATTCTTATTTGTGAGTGATAAACGATTTCCTTATATAGGCTTCTCAAGTTATTTCTCAATTTAGTTGGACTTTGAACAATCATAAGAAAATCTCTAGATCATATTACAAATGGTAGAAAATCTCTGGATCAATTAGTTGGCTAAACAAATTCTAACATATTTTAGGTTGCATCAACTAATTCTATCCACAACAAATTTATCAATAAAATTTCATTTATAGGAATATTCAAAACATGGAAGCATTGCAAAATCCTTATTATGTTAAAATAAGAGATGAAATTAAAAATATGTCCCAATACATTTTTGTAAAATAGACAATTCTTAGATCTTAACTAATAAAGTTTTAGCCTTAAACTCATATTCTAAATGATTATATAAATTTGATATAAAATCTCCATAAAATAGTTAAAATAAAATTATAGAAATACTTAGAGACTTGACCCATCCTCCCAAAGTACAAATCATTCTTATACCACAAAGAAACGATATTTATTTAATGTATTGTCTACTACAATCCATCTTTCTCGAGGATAATATTTTCGATGGTCCGTTAATAACAAGGATTATAAAATTCAAAATTCTGCTCTATTCCGGCATATTCAATTCAATCCTTGCATAGCGATTATTACTAAATGAATTAGCTCTCATTTCATCGCTTCGGCCCTGTTATTGACGTATTACATTTCAAACTTTCCACCAAAACGAGAGGCTTAAGCGAAGTCTTATATAATTGTTTCTGCATAAACAAATATATATGTGATTTCCATGTCCTTTTCTCTCAAAATATGTTTCAAATGCTTAAACAACCTAAGATGTCAATGGCACTGATCGTTTGCTTCATGGGATTAGCTCTTCTATTCTCCGACCTTGCGTCTGCAAATTTTTACACCGACATTGACATCGCATATGGCACTGACCACACCCAGATACTAGAAGACGGTCAGACATTAAAGCTCACTCTTGATCAGATTTCAGGTGCACAATTCAGATCATTGTTGTTTCTAATTTAGGTATATAAGTTTTTAATTAAATTTTTTAATCATATGTCGTTTCCAGATTAGGTTGTCTAAGCTTTTATATCAATTTATTCAATTACATGCTGTTTTCAGATTAGATTGTGTGTAATGTTTTTAAATTAAATTGTGTATAAAATTTTATATTAATGTTTTGAATCATGTTTTGTACTCATTATAATCAAAGATGGTATTTTCATTTTTTTAATCTATATTTCCAATCATATGTTATTTCTGAATTAGATTGTATCTAATGTTTTTAGATTAAATTGTGTATAAAGATCATCCCATTTTCTTGTATTTATATTTCCAATCATATCTTATTTCTAAATTAGATTGTATCTAATGTTTTTAGATTAAATTGTGTATAGCATTTTATATTAACTTTTGAATCTGTACTAAGAATCAAGATCCTCCCATTTTCTTGTATCTATATTTCCAATCACATGTTATTTCTAAATTAGATTGTGTAAATTTTTATATTAATATTTCAAATCATATTCTGTAATCATTACTATAAGAATCTTGCTTGTTATCATCTCCCAGGGCAGATCATCACCTATGTGTCCTTCTGGCCCTGTTTATTCAGGTTGTAGATTTCAATCCAAGAAAGAATATCTGTTTGGTCAAATCGACATGAAAATCAAGCTGATACCCGGAAACTCTGCAGGCACTGTAACTGCATTTTATGTAAGATGGTATTTAACAAGATGGTCGAATTGGTTGTCCAAGGCGTAGTTTGTTGCTGGTTTTAATCATAACTAATGTTGTGTTTGATCGGGTGCAGCTATCTTCTGATGGGTCTCAGCAGGACGAAATGGATTTTGAGTTTCTTGGAAATCTGTCTGGAGATCCATACATTATGCAAACAAACGTTTTCTCTCAAGGCCAAGGCAATCGAGAACAGAGATTATATCTCTGGTTTGATCCCACTGCAGATTTCCACAATTACTCTTTCGTGTGGAATACACACCAAATTCTGTAAGTGAAACGTATTTCAGGTTAACTATATTAGTCTTCTGATTTCAGGTTCTGTGATTTGATAGTTATATGTTGTTTTTAACAAAACATAATTATACATCACAGAACTTTTCCTCAGAATAACCTGATTCAAAACAATGATAAAAAAATTAACAGACAATCTAATTTAAAAACAATTGTTCCCAAGTCATAATCCATAACCTTAAACAACTATATAATATATGGTACTGTGCAGATTTTCTGTGGATGGAATTGCTGTAAGAGTGTTTAAGAACAACAAAACTGTGGGTGTAGCATATCCTGAGAGTCAAGCAATGAGAATATATGGAAGTCTGTGGAACGGAGACAGCTGGGCCACCAGAGGCGGCCTGGTGAAGATTGACTGGAGCAAAGCTCCATTTATTACGTATTTCAACAATTTGAATATGAATGCATGCCTTCCCACCTCCCCTACCGCTAAAGATTGCGCTACTCAATCATGGTGGAGTGGAGAACTGAGTAACACGCAGAAGAAACAGCTTAGTTGGGCACGCAAGAATTACTTGATTTATGATTATTGTTCCGACACTCAAAAGTTTCCAAATGGACCCCCCGCTGAATGCACCAGCAACGCGTCATTTTAATCAATGCCGTTTTCGTGGTTTAATTTTATCAGATTTCTGTCAGTTATCATGGTTGTTTCGTAGACTCCATTCGTTTATGTTATAGTAGTGTATGTGGTAAGAATTTTAAGGCTATTCTGGATATAAAGTTACGCTCTTGTGGTCAACGCGTTTCCGTGTGGACCAGCGACACTAAACAGTGGTCAAAACCTGTGAAGTGGGAGTAATGCTTAAACTTAATTGGGTTTCCCAATTCATGACGGTTTAAGAAGTCATTGAAGACTTTATTGGGGGAGGTGAACTCACATTTAATGTTGGTTATATCATTGTTAAATGTATGTTTGTGGACATTTGTTTAATATTTTTTACTAGATCTTCAAGGGTGCGTGTCTTAATATCAACCATCTTTTTTCTGAATTATGTATCATCTTTTTTTTTATTTAATAAAATTTATATATATATTCTTGAAATGTATAATATGTTTAAAATATAAAATGATTTCGCTATCTAAAATTGTCATTACCTTGTGATATTGTGTAGTTTTGGAGTCAAATTTATTTACCTATATTTTATGAGTAGTGGTTGAAAAGAATCCATACCTCACGGTGATGCTTAGAGAGGTGAAGCATTGGGCCTTCATGAGAGGTTACCCATCACAGTACTACCCAATTCAAGTGTGCTTAGTCATAGAGTTTCCTCCAAGGTTAAAACAACTTGAAACATGGGTCAACTTAGCTTGAAACTTAGGATTCAATTGTGATAAGTTGAAGGTTTTGCAAATGGACTAGTACTAGGATGGGTGACCTCTTGGGATGACTAGATGTAATGAGTGCTAAGTGTTCCATTCATTCTTATGAGAGACATATTCTTTTGAACCACTGCTCATGAAACATAGGTCAATGAATTTGCTTCAAAAATTACTTAGTTGAATCCTAATAATAACATCACAAATTGACTTGTGGAAAATATGTCCTACTTATCAACATTGTTACATTTGTAGAATGAAATGGTCATAACAATCTCTTCAACAAATATGCATATTTAAAGATACGAATTATAGGGAAAGTAGGAATTGTATCAATTTCACCATTTGTAAAGTGGGAATTGTATCAACTACACCATTTGTAAAGTGGATAGATAGGGACAGAAACATGAGTCAAATTAAAGAAAAAAGAAGAGAGTATAAAGAAATAGGTAAATATCAAGACTAAATCAAACTAAATACGAAATACTTTTTATTTTTTACAACTCAAGAGATGTCCCCTTCATCCAACCTACTTGAATTCTTAGTTGGATTGACACTAAGAAGATAACAACTTCTAAAAATTACCATCATTGAACAAATTTTACAAAACTTGAATTTTATACCTACACGAAAACAACCCAAAACCTTTCCATACACTCACTGGTCCCCACTAGATTTTCCCAATAAATACAAAGAAATTGTGATTTCCCACTATTTACTTACATTTGAAACATCCCACCGAGACAAATAATGATTCAAGAGTCGCAGAAGCATAAGCAGTGCGCCTTTCTTGCTTGTGTGGGCCCTAGCTATGACATCGCCAAAAGGAAACAATTTGTCTATTCTCCTCCACCTTCAAAAGTCTAGAAAGAAACCACCTATTCCATTCCACTGGGTAACGCAACTTCAACACAGAACATGACATGGAGCACCTCCCTATTCTATACCTAGAAAAGATTGAATCAGACTACCAAAAAGTATTCCCACCCCACTCTCCGCACGTGTAAAATCTCTTCAAGCTCTAACGTACCAGGCGTGGCCCTTTCTGCTCCGTAAACTCTCCATTACTCCTGTCCGCGCAAAGTCCCGGTATTTTCCTAGTGGGATCCTCACCATAGTTAATTCCAACCCTACCTAGATCCTTTAACCCTCGTCGCAATTGATAAAATCTCTTTCATACCCTAGAATTTCAGCCTGAGCATCTCAAATCCTATCCTTTCCGCTAGCTTGGCTTTCATATTTCTCAGATTTTTCGTTCTTCGCATTTTTCCATTTAGTTCTTCAAGAAATGGCTTTGTCGGGGACCGCCACATGCGCAGCATTTCGTTCTTTTGAACGCGAGGATTTCAGCAAGGTCGCGAGATCGATTCCGGCGGCATGTAGTTTTCCTCGCAGGAAAGGTTCCAGGGTTAAATGCACGGCCGAGGTAAGAATTTGTTGTATGCTCACGATTTCGAAGCTTTCAACAGGTTCAGAGTTTTATTAACAAAGTTGTAAGGGAAAAGGCATGATAACCTTCATTTTAATATCTTTTCTTTGTCCGATTTGCTTTATTTTGTAGCCCGAAAAAGAACCTAGCTTGGACGCGCCGAAGCCGACGAATCCGCCGCCATTTCGTCCTAAGGCAAGACAAAAGATCCTCCCTGCTATCTTTATTATTAAATTTTTACGCCTAGGGATGTTTGCTTTACTGAATATTTTCCCTTTTTCAGGTGAGTACTAAATTTAGTGACGTATTTGCGTTCAGCGGACCTGCTCCTGAAACCATTAACGGACGGCTGGCGATGGTAGGGTTTGTGTCGGCGGTGGGAGTCGAACTGGCGACCGGAGAGGATCTTTTAACGCAGCTCAGCCAGGGGGAAGGTGTCTCATGGTTTCTGTTCACTGCATCATTATTAACTGCGGCATCTTTAATCCCGATGTTTAAGGGCGTGACAAGGGAAAGCAGGTCACAGGCTTTAATGTCCTCCACTGCTGAGACGTGGAATGGCAGGCTCGCGATGCTAGGGTTTGTTGCGCTGGCCGTGACAGAGTACTTTAAAGGAGGTCCTCTCGTTTAAGACGCTTTTTGTTCTGGCAGCTGTAAATCCCTGGATTCTGGTCTTCAACACCAGCGTATACATATATCATGTACGTTCACCTAGGAAAATAGCGTTAAAGAGCAGGGTTGTATTTTCAATGGGGCCAGTGTTTGGACCATTATGATTATGGGTGTAGTTCTTGTCTTTTCTTAACCAGAGAATGGCTAGTATTAAAGTTCAACTGTTTAGTAACCAGTTCTTCCTTACTAATGAAATTATGCCACGTGAATGTTGCGTCTTGAGTATTGCCTACTTTCTCACAAAGTTTTGTAATTAAAACCAATTAATTAGATATAGTAATTGCTCTATATTTATTTAATATATAATTATTTTTTTGATTGGTAAAAGGTTGAAGCCCTAAATTATATTTTATTAATATATAAATTAAAAGTTTTTACATAAAAAACCTGCAGACACTGGTAGGAAAAAGTGGGGTTGAAAAAACTTCCAGCCGTGCCCGGGACATAAGTCCTGATACTGATACATGATTTCCATGGGCATTTCCACGACTCGATATCTATTGAGATTTTTTTCTAAAATACATACATAATTACAATAGGCATACCCACTGCTCGATACTTATCGAAGTTTTAAAGTTACATTTATTATTTTGCTGATTGAAGAGTACATCTCTATGATTCATACATATAGATTATTAAACCTGTAGATATCCATTCTAGAACCTTCGGTGGTATAGTGGTTAAAATGCTGGCTTGATAGTGTCCTCTTGAAATGCATACCTAAAATCTTCCAACCCATATAGTTAAAGAAATACATTATAATTAAGACAAAAAAGGAAGGGGGAGATACAAATATTTAGAAACTATCATTATTACCTTCCTCCAGAATTATGTCTATATATACTTGCCTCTCTATAGAAAACATAGAAACTCAGCCTATCCCATCTGGTTAACAAATCTTAGATAGGAAGTTATAAATTTTAAGAGAAACATGTATATTGTGATAGAAAATTCTATGATATAAATTTGTCCTCGTTACTTAAGATCTAAAAGGCCAAAATTGATTTAGATAGATGCTCTTTCATAAGACTAATCCCATACAAAAACCTGTAGTGTATTTTAGAAGGCTACTTTAGACTATCCTTCTTTGAAAGGTTGTTTCTCCAAATAAAATAACATCCCAAAACACCTTTTTCGAGTATCATAATAGTAAAAGAGAGAGCCCGAATCTTATAAACCTAAACCTTACTTTGGGATCTAAGGTCCCTTCTTGACTATACATCCTTAACATATGAGATTTGTGCCCTATATGAGTAAGTGATCATATTTTTATATACCGCCTAAAGGGTAACAACATATATGCTTCATAATCAATACAGGAGACCATTCGATTCCTCAAAAAATAGGCATTAATAAGATCTACCATCAGACCATAAACGAAATTATGATTAGCATTTACATTGCTAGATACCCCTGTTAATCCTAGATTAATGATCCCTACCAATAAGAATCTGGGTTAGCGGAATGATGTTAGGTGTAGGTCTTTGTTCCAAAGAAGACTCCGAAGGATTTCCTATGACTATGATCCTTAAGCAAACAAGAATTAAGGATATATATATATATATATATATATATATATATATATATATATATATATATATATATATATATTCTTGGATCTGTATCTCATTTATTCAACTGTATTAAAAAGAACTGAGTTTGTTTTTCTGAAGAAATATTTTACAGGGGATGAGCATATAAGGCAAATGTTTCGTAACAAACATAATTGTAAGCCTGCTAGTAACATCTACTAACACTTCTGGGCTCTTATGAAGACATTTAACTTATGCATATGGGCTCAGGTTACCACAATAATCACAGTGCATCCTTTGTTAGTAAGGATACTATCTACAGATCTAATATAAGCACTAGATTACTATTGGGAATAAACAAACTAATTTAAGATTATAACCTTAATATACCAGTTCTTACTGTCCATAGATATGTCCACTGTTCAAATACGAAAGTGTCCCTTGTATTTGCTAACCAGAAACTTCTAGACTAATGAGAATCTATCCAAATTCAAATGTATATACACGACTTTGATACTAATTACATTAAGTAACCTTCAGGTAATACTTGTAAAAACTCCTGAACCTACACATATATTGGATTACATACATAGCTAAACTGTAATACTCAAAACTCTTAACTCCTCAGTGCATTTAAGCTACTGATCCTGCTTTTTCTGTACAACCAAGCATTTCCAGCTGTTGTCCTTTCTGGTCATAACAACGATGCTTTCGATCTCTTCCAGATCTTTCTTGTTTTTCCTAGTGCATCTAGGAATTTCTGGAGCAATTATGTGCAAATTAGGGGGAGCAATGCTGTCCAACTCTGAAGGTATGTCAAAACCTTCCAATCTCCAATAGTTTAACATCCAACTGACGTCCACATCTTCTTCCAGAATTTCTTTGTAAAGGTAGTCTAGATTTTTGGCCATTTCTGGCCAATGGCTATTGAAATTATCTTCATCTTTGAAAGATAGCATGGCTATCCTCTGCGATTGTGGGATATTATCCAGCTCCTCCATGTCAGTCTGCATTGTAGTTTCTGGGTACGGGATTGTGAGATCGTTATCCACACAATGCACCATCTTATCCAAACCACCTAAATGATCCTCATCAAAAATCTCTCTAGCTACCCTGATTATATCTGCCTTGTTCTTGACTGCGAAAATAGATAGGACAATAAACTGGCTTATCACCCCTCCATTAGTCCTGTACGAATAGAGGTTGTCAAAATGTCGATCCCCAATGGACATTTCTACAACCCTTCTAGTTGAATCAAGCAGGGGATTGAGTATCTTATTCCATCTTTTCGGGTAAATGCATCCTCGGAAAGCCATAGCATGATCATTCTTCGTGTAGAAGGTGCACAATTTGGTTTCCATGGTGACTGCTTAAAGATCCTGATCTTGGGGCCCTATAAATACAGACTCTGGTCAAACTTTCTGGACTAACCGAGAGGCTACCTTCTAAGTATTAGAGTTCTTCTATGGTTCCTCTAATACTTAGAAGGTTTCCTTACAACTAACCAAGATAAAGTCTCTGAGCTGTGTGCCGTATTTGGGGGAGAAAAATAATGATTCAATTTCCTGAGACTCAGAAAATAATGGAGGTGGCCAATAGCCACGACAATGAAACCTGAAGAGTAAATGAATATATCGGATATATGATGAGCCGAAACTGCCCACCCCTAATCATCATGCTATCTCTAAACATAACTAGATCAATAAAGGAGAGCCTTATCTGACATGTTAGTTGTACCTCATAATCATACTATCTTGCTAATTGTGCTGAAGGTTAACATAGCTGACTCATAATATAAGAAGACAAGGCGATAAAACGTGAACCGATACATAATATCTGGTTGTCCTACCTCTTTTAATCATTTCAGCATTGAGGTTTAGTGTTAATAGTGTGCCATAAACTCTTAACTATATTCTTTGTAAGCAGGGAAATATGGGAATGATGAGGTTATCCTACGATTGTGGTATCTGATGGACACACTCTATTCGTAGGCTTGATCTTGTAATCATTGTCATACAGAGATAAAAATTTGCAAAATGTGCCATGGATTTAATTACTCTATTATCTTACTGGGCATAGCAATGTTTCTAATCATTGCAGGCTATTATTATCTACTATATAAAAGGAGAAATTAGTTAAACATGCACTGGCTTTTTGTAAATGATAGCAAATGCTTAATAGCTTTCTATTTTGAATATGCTTAATCTAATGAATTTTTAATTAAAGGTGATGATGACTACCATTATTAATATATCTCTCCATAGGGCTCCTGTTTCCTTATAGTTAGAATCAGTTTTCCAAATGTGCTACTAAGGTTTACAAAAGGAGAATTCATTGAGCTAATACATCATTAATTTTACACTTAGAGACTTTTTACATATAATGATCCATTGTTACCACTCTGTTGGCTCTTAGATTAGCTAGCTTGTTAGCCTCTGTATTGCCTTCTCTAAAAGTATGTCTGATTTCGTACTTTGTTATACTCTCAATTATTAGGTTAATCTCTTCTATTTTTGAGTTCAAAACCCAATTAGGAGTTTTTTTAGTGTGAATGACATTGACAATAATTTGAGAGTCTCCTTCAATAATTACTTTTGAAATGTTAAGATTTTTACATAATTTAAGCCCTTCTAGTGCTGCTATACATTCTGCCATATTATTTGTTGTAGGGCTGATGGGTCTAGAGAATTTAGCGACAACTTCTAACTTCCAGTTACGAATGATCCCCCCAATACCTGCTACCCCAGGATTACCTCTCGATGCTCCATCAAAGTTGAGTTTATACAAACCTTCTTTCGGAGGTATCCATTTACAGGAGGCTCTGTCAGATTTAGTTTTGGGTCCCCCTTTACCATAAAGGGGAGGGATTGCTAATTTTGACCATTTGCATGTAATTTTGTTATCCCAGCTCTTAAATGATTCTTCATAGCTCAGTTTGTCCCTGAGTTTGCTATTAATAATTTCTACAATAGACGCTTCTATCTTATTTGTGATCGAGTTCCAAGTTAATTTTTGATCGGTAAAAATCTTTCTGTTTCTTTCTTTCCAGATTTCCCAAACTACTATTGAAGGTGCTATAGTCCATATATCCTTAAATAAATTGTCTTTATAAATAGAAGGCCAAGCTTTAAGGTTGTTGATTAAATCACAATGAAGAGCAGATTTCCATCCTAGACTTTGATGAAGCCAATTCTAGCAGCTTTGGGAGAAAGGACAGTTAAGGAGGATGTGATTAACATCCTCGGAATGATTTTCGCACAAAGGGCATCTAGATGGCCCTTCAAATCCCAGTTTATTTAGCCTATATGCTGTAAGAATTCTATTTTGCAGAGCCACCCATAGAAACATACCAGCTTTAGGGAGGCAGGATTTATTCCAGCACAGGTTCAAGGGTATGTCTATATTATCCATATTTTGTTCCCTGATAATTGAATTGTAACCCTCCTTGACAGAGTAGTTACCGTTATTGGACCCTGCCCATATTAAAATATCTGATCTATTTTTAAGTGTTATCTCTCTGTCCTTCAGGATTGCCAAAAGATTCTGCCTCTCATGCCATACATCATCATTTTCTTTTAGATCACTCCAATTAATAGCTTCCTTTTTACCAAGGTAATCCTTAAAATATATGCCTATGCCTCTTTTGCATTTTTCCATAAATTCCAAAGAGAAGCCCAGTTTGCTAAGGGGAGTAAGGCCTGCCCAAGAATCATCCCAGAATAAAGCTTGATCCCCTGCTCCTACATCCCATGATAGATACTTGCTAATAATCCCTCTGCATTCCTTAATAAAATTCCATATCCGAGATCCTTTAACATGTGAGTGACTTGAAAATGTTGATGGGGTCCGAATCGGGGATGTATTTGTGTAGTAATATGGATGCCCATTTACTACTTGATTCTTTGTACATTCTCCATATAAGTTTAGCCTCGAGGGCCTAGTTTTGCCATAGTAAGTTTTTGATGCCTAGACCCCCTTTTGATATTGGTTTACAGAGGGTATCCCATTTAATAAGGGCAAGTTTTTTGTCTTCAGATGGACCTTGCCAGTAAAATTCTTGAAACAATTTATCTAATTCCTTTTTAACGCTAATCAGAAGGGGTAGGATAGACAAATGATAAGTAGGTATGGCTGAAAGGACAGATTTGATCATCGTCGACCTGCCTACTTTAGTTAACCATTTTCCTTTCCATGAACTTTTCTTGTTTTGTACTTTGGTTATGACTTGTTGCCATAGTTTGGATGATAGGAGGCCTTTATCCAAGTCGATTCCTAAATATTTGCACGAAAATTTGCCAATTTTGTATCCCATTAGGTTACATATTTCCTTTTCAACTTTCGGGACGGGGGGGTGTTAATAAAGAAGATTTTCGATTTGGTGGGGTTTACATGTTGACCCGAGGCTTTCACGTAGATGTTTAAAATGTCTTTGAAGGCCCTTGCTTCTTGTCTGTTAGCAGAGCCAGGTACAATCGTGTCATTCGTAAATTGCTGGTGAGTAATATTAGGAACATTTTCTGATGCCTTCAACCCTAAGATTTTACCTTCCATTTGTTTCTTTGTAATAGATCTTCCTAACGCTTTAGCCATAATGACATAGAGAAAAGGGGATAACGGATCTCCTTGTCTGATGCCCCTGGATATACTAAAAAAGCCTTCCGGGGTTCCATTAATAAGAATTGAGATTTTGGGGGTTGAGATGCAATTAAAGATAAGGTTAATCCATTGTTTTGAGAAGTCGAAGGCTTCCATACACTTACACAGGAATCTCCAATCTACTTTATCGTATGCTTTTTGTATGTCTATTTTCATTAGCATACTAGGTTCCTTTGTTAATTGGGTAGTATGGACTAATTCTTGGGCTATAATTATTCCATCTAGAATCAATCTATTTGCAACAAAACCCGTCTGCTCTTCTGAGATAATAGTGGGGAGAAGAGTTTTGAGTCTATTTGCTGAGCATTTGGAGAGGATCTTATATATGGTATTACATAGGGAGATAGGTCTGAAGCCCCTAGATTCGTACTCTCATTCTTTTTTGGAATTAATGTAAAAAAGGTATTGTTTATTTCACTTAGCAGAGAACTCGAATTTCTAGTAGCTTCCACAGCTTGCCATACCTCTTCTCCAACAGGATGCCGGCATTTTTGGAAAAATCCGGCTTGAAATCCATCTGGTCCCGGTGCTTTATTTGGGTGGAGTTGAAACACTACTATTTTAACTTCCTCTAGTGATAGCTTATTATTAATCATTTTGTTGTTGGATTTCGTAATCAACTTGGGAATGGCTTTAGGCATTTCATTTTGGGCACTAATTAGGTCAGATGCTTCTGTATTATTGAGAAGGGATTGATAAAAATTCATAAGGGTGATTGAGATCTGATCAGGGTCTTCAGTTATTAGTCCCTCAACTATCTTAATTTTAGCTATTTTATTAATGCTCCTTTTATAGTTAGTTGTATTATGAAAGAATTTAGTATTACTGTCGCCCTCCTTAAGCCAAGACTCCTTGGATTTCTGCTTCCAGAAGATTTCTTCTTTGAGGAGGATATCATTGTATTTAGCCATCAGCTCCTTTTCCTTGTGGTAGCTAAGTTCGTCCATACCTCGTTCTATTACTATATTGTTAAGGTCAGTTATTTCTTGCTCTAACTGGGTTTTCTCTTCGAATATATTATTAAAATTATTCTTATTCCATTGTAGCGCTTTATTTTTGATGATTTTTAATTTTGTTGTTAAGCAAAACATTTTTGATCCTTTAATCGAGATTTGTTTCCACCAATGCTCTACGAGGTTTATGAATTTTGGGTTTTGGAACCACATAAACTCAAATTTGAAAGGGTTTCTCGAGGGCTTGGAATTCTCTATAATGTTAAGCCTGACAGGGAAGTGATCCGCTCCTGCTTCTGGGAGGATCTCAGCATTGACTATCTGATTAAAGTTATTGGAATTGGTCCTAATAAAGAATCTATCTAATTTTTCAGCTATGTGGCTGAATCCAGCTCTTCTGTTATTCCATGTATAAATTCCATTAATTGTATTGATGCTTATTAGATGGTTGTCCATAGCCCACTTACTAAAGTCTTTATGGGCTTGCGATATATATTGAGAGCCCCCATATTTCTCTTCTAGATCTAGAATAGCATTGAAGTCTCCTCCAATAACGAAAGGGTGTTCTCTTTTTTCAGTTAAAAGAATTGTATTTCCTGCCAAACTCTCCTTTTTTCTTCATTAGGGATTGGCCCATATACATTGATCAGGTTAAATTTTAAATTAGATTTTAGACTTTTAATCGCTAGTGCCATCCAGTTATCATTATTGAGTGTGGGTATTGCCACCACTTTACAAGGATCCCACATAACTGCCAATCCACCTGAGTGGCCTACTGAAGAAACAAACTCTGACTTCCAAATACCTAATCTTTTGCTAAACTTTGTAATTTCCTCTCTACTTAGCTTGGTTTCCTGTAGTAAAATGATTTCGGAATCGAAATTCTTTAAGTATCTTTTAATTAATCTTTGTTTGTTAGGGGCATTTAGACCCTTAACATTCCAAGTAGTGACTTTCATTGTTCTTTGGGAAGGCACTTCCCCTTCCCAGTATACAGAATATCTACTATCTGTTTTTGGTTTCCTGCATTACCATCTATAGATCTTAATTCCACAACGGATTTCCTACCTCTCTTCTTTTTAATTCTATTGATATTGGGAGTACTCAAACTTCCTCTATTCATTGCTATGCCCAGCTGCCTGTCTTCATTAGTAATACCAAAGAGGCCATCTATGAAATCTTTAACCGATGTATGATTACCTGCAATTCTAATTAAATTACTGATCTGCTGCTCTAAATCATCTTGTTCAAGTTCTAATTGATCTTGGATCACTTCTTTATCAATAATCTCTTTGCCATAAAATTCAATTATGTCCTCTGGATTATTTGGTAGGTCCAAGTTTAAAGATTCTATCTCTATAGGAAATGAGGTTGCTGTTTCCTCCCCTTTGGGTAGAGATTTTTTAGCCTCTACATACTGGCAATGAGTATCACTTTTATCCTTGTGTATTATGATATCATTATTAAGACTAATGCTTTCATTTTCTTTTTCTTCTTTATTTGTATCAGAGATTACAGGTTGCA
Source organism: Chamaecyparis obtusa (assembly GCA_027943335.1). Taxonomy (NCBI): domain Eukaryota; kingdom Viridiplantae; phylum Streptophyta; class Pinopsida; order Cupressales; family Cupressaceae; genus Chamaecyparis; species Chamaecyparis obtusa. The sequence continues at coordinate 104,505 of BSBK01001849.1, read as the reverse complement.
AAGCAGAGATATTAGGTAGTTCATTAGCTGCGGCTTCTACTTCCGCAGGAGTGGAATGAGGAGGCTGAACATTCCTATTATTTTCCTTCTCCTCTTCCTCTGAGATGCACTTTTGAATGAGTTTGATTAATGTTTCTTTTTTATATTTTAATTCTTTAAAGTCACATATCTCATCTATAAACATCTCCATTAATTCATTTGTAAGAGATTCACCTAGACCATTAATAATTTGGTTCACTTCCTCTTTGCATTTTTCTTCTGATTCCTTTACCGCTATTGGGCTAAGGCATTTTGGATTAATAGTATGTTCTGTTGGTAGATCCGACTCAGATCCCTCTATATACTTTCTATTTGTATCTTGATTTATTTTTGGGCCTTCCTCCAATTCAATCTTATCATATTTTCCTTTATCCTGTGTAGAGGTCTGATCTAGCTGATCTCCTGTATTATCCTTATAGCCAATCTCCAAACGGATACCATTCTCAATTACATTTATAGTACCCAAGCTACTACTTTCACAGATGTTGTTGAGGGGAGTTTCCAAATTCTTTATAGGTAGAGGGCATTTAAAGGGATCATGAGCATTGCAATTCTTAATTGAGGTTTTAATTATAGTCAAATGTGGAAGTGGAGCCTCTGAATACTCCTTCTCATTGTTTATAAGCATAAAACCCCCTCTATCTTGAAAAAAGTTTACCCTCGCCTTATTATCTAGGCCATGATGAGTATCTATACAGGTCTTGTCAGAAAATAAGAAAGGCCTATCTTCCTTCTCAAAATCTTCTATGAAATCGTCTAGGATCTTAGGATTAATGATTATGGAATTTGAATTGAAACACAACTTTAAATGTGGAATGTAATTTTCATGATAATTTAGATTGACTATGATAATTACATCTGAATGATTATTTTTAGCTTTAACTATCCTTCTGAAATCACCAATCCTATTACCTATATTCTTAACAGTCTCTAGGTTATTAAATTCTAAAGGTAAATTTCTTAGTTTAATTGCTTTTTCCACCATGAAGTCCTTTACATTAATAGGATTAAATAATGTAAACCAATTGCATACAAAAAAATGAATTTTTCTGAATTTCAAATAACCTTCCTCGAGTAATTTCTTTTTGAGGGTGCTGCACTTGTAGTCTACAAAAATGAAATTATCAGCCAAGATAGTAGTACTTACCTCTGAAGGGAATACAGTTACCAAGCCTTTAATTATGTCCTCAATATGAGCCCCTATTCCCAGCCACTTGCATATTACACCTGCTTCTGCACAAGCATTTTGATTTTGCATAATACAACTTTCATCAAGTGTTAACATATAATGATTAGAGTCCTGAATACCATATGTTGAAGATGATGCTTTTCTAAAATCAGTTGAACGCCTATGTGGCGGTGTATACACACTATCATTAATCATTGACTGTGAGGGGCTAACCTCAATGCACGATTTAACCGGGCTATGAGGCTTCCTACTTAATGATTTCTCGATTTTCCTCCTACGATGAGGACTATATGCCTTTGGAGATCTATGTAAAGAAACCAATTTATTAAAATCATTTGAAACTCCTCGCGCATACCCTAGGGTTTTGTGATGGGGGGGGGGGGATTTCTTACACCTGTTTGTGCGAATGCACAACCCAGATGTGATTTCCCCCTGGATGCTTCTCCCCCTTCCAAAACCCTACTTTTCCGATGCACTGCTAAATTAGGGAGCTTATTACAAGGGGTTAGATCTTTGCTTAACATTTCAAAGGAGTTTTTAAGAACAATATTGCTTCTATTAAGATTTTTTGGGGCAGATTTTACCATCTTATTGCCTTTTACCAGTTGCCATTCTTCCTTCCTTGCTTTACCACCATCGGAAGACGCCTTAGCCTCTGGCATTCCTCCTCCCCCTGTGGTAGATAGATGTTCATAGGAGCTTTTAGCCGGATTTATCCTGGATGACAGGGCCTTTGTGGTCTCAGGGTGCTCATACCATCTCAAAGCTATATGCCATGTTGGGTGTTGATTCACAATGTGAGCGGTAGGAGTTTTAGCAAATGCCACTCCTGCTTCCCCCAAACTAGAGTTAGTTTGAAGTGGAATCTGCTCAAAAATTTTTGCCCTACTCGCCTCTCCATTAGCTCTCCCCAACTTTGCATAGTTAGTTTTTGCAAAGTAGGTTAATTGTTTGTCCAGCACTTGAGCAGAGAAAATCTTATGCACCCTTGTCTTGTTTCGGATCCCATATCCATTGTACATTCGGATTTCAGAGTTGGATTCTGAAACCCTAGATTTAAGGACTTCACAATGCTTTGATTCACTTATGCTGATTTCTTCCTTGGTAGAGTTGTTAATTGGCAGATAAGCTGTATTGCCGTGAGAATTGATTGCAATCGGGACCGAGACCTTAGCCAATACTTGTTCGATTTCTTGAGATTCCAATATGCTTTTAGCCTTTTGTTTTGCAATAAATTCCTTGAGGTGATCATAATTGGGATGTAAATGACACACATCCTCCTGTCTACAATCTTTAAGTTTATGCCCATACTCCCAGCAATTGAAACAGTAGCTGGAGAAATTCTTATCCGTGCTTGTGGATCGAGATGCCAAATGAGAAGCAGAGTTGGAGGATGCTTTTGAAATATCAGAACCCTAGTTATGAGCCTTTGCATGCTCATGGTGCATTAACCCTAGTTTAACCTGCCTGTTATGCAGAGCAAATTTTTGCTATATTCTTATTTTCCACATTTTTCGGGATAAATAATTTATCTTTTATGTATTCTACATTATCTTGAGTTCTTTATTAAAAAGTAAAAGTGAAATATTTGAAAGTAAAAATAAATAAAAATAAAGAAATAGTTAGGCAAGTTTCGATATTTATTCAAGGGAAAGAAACATTTATTGGACTGTTTTCTTTCCTTGAATGTGGACTTATTTATTTAATATTTTTAATAAAAGTAATAAAAAATTAATTATTGGTAGTTACATTGTGAAAAAAGTTTCACTTGTTGTTATTAGAAACTTATTTCTATAAGAATTTCCATTTTGTTTGAAGATTGTACACCAACAATTGTAGATAGTTACTTTTAAATACAAAATTTATGTTAAATATTTAAATTGTCATAACTTTTTCTTACAAATTTTAAATTGAGTGATTAAATTAGAAAATTGAGAATAATCTTCTAGTGCTATTTATTTTGTATTTTGAAATGGTTTTCTCTATATATTGACTATTTCTTTGAGTGTTATTCCTTGTCCATAAATTGAAACTGTAAAATATCTCTCACAAGCTAAGAATAAAACTCGCAACTTCCAATCTTGTGTGTTTTTAGGATAACATTACTAACTTGAATATATTCCTCTTGAATTCTTGCTTGTCTTGTATTTTTTGTTTAATTTACAATCATTATTAATGGAACTAAAACATAACTTTACATTTTCATTTGATTAATCAATTTATAACTATCTTTTTTTATGTGAACAAGTGAGTGTATATACTTTCTTTCACATTCTTGTTAAATCTTGGGACTTAGATACACACTTAGCCCTATAATGCTTGTTGGGAAGCTTGCTTAAATATCTCATCATCAAAGGGATGGGCTCAATTCTAATTTGGTAAAGTATAAAGATTGAAAGGTGAATGAAAACATGTCTCTTAAAAGTTGAAATCTTATAATATTCATGAATTTAATATAATGTGCCCTTGTGGTATATTGAAGAATACCTCTAGAAGCTTGTATAACCTAATATAAGAGCTTTGGTCATCCTTCTTGTTGGTGCATTTGTACTAATTAGGCCCACAAAGTCATAATGTGCTTTCCAAGTGGGGAGATGGAGCTAACTATGGACTTATATTTTTGATAGAGATAAGTTTCTTTTTCAATTCCCTGCTTAGCTTAACATTTAAAATTGAAAAACTAAAAAAAAGAAATTTTAGAAAGAAAAATATAGGTTCATGCTAGCCATCACTAGTTTCTAATTCAAAGGGAATATGAAACATAATATTTCGATCACTTTTGCAATTAGTCATTATACCCAAGTCGACAATCTAAAAGAGTCACGTAAGATAGTAAAAAAAGATATGATAAATCAATTTGCCATTCTTCTAGGTTTTCTAACTTTGTCAAAGACATGAACTTAAACATAATCATAAATATGTCATCTTGTAGACTTGAATATGGAACGTTTCATAGAGAAGCCCATATGTAGTAGGTGGCCACTCTCTCCCTTAATTTCAATGAATATAAACTAAGTAATCTCTATTAGACTTATTGAGTTGCTAATATTGGTTGTCATTGATATCAAAACCTTCATACCGATATTTTAGCGGTGTCAGTTGGTTGTTGGCAATTTTGATTATGTATTTGTTCGATGTCATTTACGCAACATAAGTTTTGATTATGGATAAATTTTGTGCTCTATAGCTAGTGTACTCGGTATCACTCATGGCCTACTTGTTTTGGTACACTTGTATGCTTTTGATAGATCAGTATTGTACAAAGTTGTATGTCAGATTATGGTGATTGTTGTTCTTTTAGTGATTCTTCTAGGTGTTTCTGATATCTAGACAATGGTGTTGTTCATTAGATGGTTTTGGTAGTGGATTTTGGACAAGTTTTATTTTTTTTCACCTACTGGCGGGTTCAGAAGTTTTAGTAATCAAGACATGGTCTTGGTTGTGGTGTTCTTACAATATTGGCAAATGTAATGTGCATTGTAAACATTTTAAATGTGACCTATATATGATCCTAGTGTAATGTGTTGTAATGTATTGATGGTAATGCATTAAATACAATTGTAATATCTTTTTAATTTGAGGCTGATACACTTCCTTGGTGTGGCGAACATGTGCATGATCAAATATCTATATAAATTGAGAAAAACCCTATGTATCTAATGGTATGTAAAGGTGGTATGCGAAAGTGTGTATGTGGAGGAAGATAAGCAACAAATTTTTGATGGTGGTGTATGCAATTTGAAGCTAAGTGTGGAAGACTATTGAGTGATCTATAAGGGCATTTGCATATAGATTTGCAGTGGATCAAATAGTGGTATACAAAGAGAAGATCAATAATTGGATCTACTATTAGATGTAGTAATTGAGCTTAATTGCTAAACCATTTCATGCATAGTCAGATGCAATTCTATTGAAGTTCATCTTTTATCAATGAATTTTGTATTTGTAGTTAGCTATTTTCATATTTCAGGGTAGTTATCTCGACTGACAGTGAGCCAACTGTGGTGAGAAAACTGACAGTGAGCCTTTGTCAAAATTACCTTAACCAGTGTTTCATTTCGTGAGAATTAGCTTCTTCGCTGGTTTTCCTTGTTTGGGTTCCCACGTAAATTCTGGTGTTCTTTGTGTTGGTGTTTCTGTGCTCTCATGTTTACATCTAGTATAATTGTTTGATGTGGTTACCGATAGGACAAAAGTTAATATTGATATAGTAGTTATCATCATTTGTATAGTTTGTGTGTTTACCGTCAAAGTAAAAGTTTTATTAAGTGTTTGAGAATAACTGGTTCACCACCCCTCTCAGTTATTCAACCTATTCATTAATTGGTATCAGAGCCTAGTCCCTTGCAGATAGAGCTTAACCGCTTGAGAGAGATCTTGGTTGTTTGAACATATGGAAGGAGGTTACTACACTGAAGAAGATTGACAAATCATGATAAGTGATATTGAGGGTACTAAACTAGAGAATGGGGAATTGAAAGAGAATTTATTGGTGTAATTAAATATTTCTAATTACACTTTACTTAAGTTTACTTAGGATAATACATTTACATATTAGTTGTCATGTAGACACCTAGAAGTTTGCATCTCATTTTAGCACATGGTGTAGGAGATTTCCACTTTATCTGTGAGATCCACTTTAGTACTCTTATCACATTATCATCATCTCATTGTTGCACATACTTAGTTGTATAATGGAGGATGTGTTGCACATACTTAGTTGTATAATGGAGGATGATCCACCTTTGGTGGACATGTAATTACACCTAGTGTGATTGATAGGTTATCACTTGTATATCTCCTAGTTATCATGCATTGCCTATATATTCATGCACATCTACTTTATATTAATTGATGGACATCCATTATTATTTGATTAATATTTAATCAATCATTTGATCATATCATTTTCCTATCTCTCTTATGTTATCAATTAAGCTTCTGGATCTTGACATTTTCATTCTTTTCCTTAGGCAAATTCTTACATGGTATTAGAGCCATAAGAGTGTCATTGGTTAGCCATTGGAGAGCCATTTATTTCATATTTTGGAAGACCACGATTCAAATCCGAAGGTGCAACAATTAGTGAGAGCATCTAGAACAAGATATGACCTCACCATTACGTCCGGCTGGTCATTTCAGTGAATTCTGACTATAAATTTGTCTATATTGGGAAAAGTCAAATTTGAGGCAATTTTTTTTCCAAATTGGGCTTGGGCAACCCGATCTACAAGCTTGGTATTTTCTAATTAGTTTCTGGATATGCATTTTTTGTTAATTTTGTGAATTTCAAGCATATTTTATTTCTCCAAAATTTGGGGTTGTTTTTGGGGTCCCCTCACATGTATTTTGTCAGTGTTGGCAAATGGTAGAGCATTTAAATAAAAAAATCTGGTCACATCAGAGTCAGATTGTATAGAGTAGGTTCAGGTGGTCAAATCCCGACCCCACTATTCTAGCAATCAAATTAGTCATAATAACTAGTAGAAATCCAGATCCGATAAGCATTTTCCAAGTATCTAATCGAAGTTTCTGACAATCTCAAAGTCCCCACTGACAAACCGACCACCACAATCTATTTCAACTCACCATTTTGTTTTTCACCTGCGGTTCCCTGCATAAAAAGTGGGAGTTCAAATCACATCCCACAAATATGGGACTATTTTTGCCCATCAGCTCGGCTTCGAGCTTGCCTCAACGAGATTTGAGCTCACCTCAATGAGATGAGCCGAGCCCGACCGAGCTGGTCCACAACCCCTGCATCACATCTGAGCCAAGCTACTAAGCTTAGTCAGACCTTCCAACATGACGATCAAAATTCAAGCATCCAATCACAGTGTGCCACACAACATTTTGATATCCATCGGTCAACGAAGGATCCAACCCATCCAATCGGGCTCCACATTAGCCTTGGCACATCAACGCATCATCATCAACCACATCAGCCGTCACATGACATATTTCATTTGGACCAAGTTTTATTTTTTTAAAAATTACATTTTCGCCAATTTCACTATGCTAAATTTGACGGGCGTTTAGCAGTCTAGGGCAATTTTTTCTTTTTCATTTGATGGTCGTTTGAACGTCAATTTTAATCTAGTGATTTCATCAGTACTTTTGTATGTTAAATTTGACGACCATATAATCATCATTTTTAGCCTTTTTATTATGTTTTGACAGTCATATGATTGTCAATTTTAGGTTGGGGATCATATCATTAGTTTATGGCATTAATTTCGATGTTCATTTGACTGTCATTTTTTAGCCTTTTTGCATTGTTGCGATGACTATTTGACCGTCAAGTTTAGGCTTGTTATTTTGTTGACATCATCGTATTTTGAAAATTTGAACCCCTAACCATATGTAGTTTTGATTTGGCAGTCCTACTTTGAGAGGCCATAACTTGGTCATTCGGGCTCCAAATTGAGTGATTTTTTATTTTTATTTTAGGTAGAATCTCCTAAATTGTTTAGTGGTACAACTATTTTATGGTTTTTTTGATGAATAGTTCCTTTTTAATTAATTTAATATAAAAGTTACATATTCACAAAAAAGAGGCCGAGGGACATAAAAATCACCTTGTAGAGTTTACACGACAAAAGGCAGAAACAACAACTATTCATAAAAAAAATATGCATAAAGCCATCAAGCTGCAAGAGCGGTACTAGAAGGAGGAGGATCTTTATCATCAGAACCCCAAACATCGTTAGGATTGACAGGAAGGTCAAGAATCGACCAACCATTGTTAGGATTGACAGGAGGGTCAGGAACACAGCAAAAGGCAGAAACAACAACTATTCATTAAAAAAATAGGCATAAAGCCATCAAGCTGTAAGAGCGGTACCTGAAGGAGGAGGATCTTTATCATCAGAACCCCAAACATCGTTAGGATTGACAGGAGGGTCAGGAATCGACCATCATATTCTGCATCTTTTTCTTTCTCTTTCGTCTGGGGCAGGGAAATGGTTAGAGCTAGGTGAGGAAACTTGGAGGAGGTGGCAGGATGCCAATCAGAGCCACGGTGGGTACCAGGAGCATCAGGAGGAGCAGACTGAGCCAGAGCTGGAGACCACCCAGAAGTACGGTGAGGTGAAGAAGTCGAGTGGTGCTGCCAACCATCATCACCACCTCTAGGAGAGTGGTCGCGGGGAGCTTGCAACCGTGGGGTATGGGAGCGACGAGCTGAGGAATTGTGCCCATGACAACGGCCTCTAGGAGGGGTACCTTCAGCAAAGATGGCATTAGGAGGGACCTGGTTAACTGTGTAGGGAGCATTACTCTAGTGATTGAGTAGCTCTTGAAGGTAGCCACCTCCAGAGCCACTTTATTTGCTTGGACCTGAATTTGCCTCATAACATTATTACATATGCAAGCCTTGTTATACATAGCAACATTCGTATCAAGAAAGCTGTGAGAAAAAAGAACATCATTCCTATCTTTCCAAAAAGTGAACAAAATCTCCATTCTGAAAGTATGCCAAATTTGGGTAAACTTGGAAGGAAGTCTAGGAGAATAAAACATATATGTCAATATATCAAACAAAAACAATTCTAACAATCTCCCCATTTGGCATTGATGGTAACATATGTGAAAAACCATCAACCCAAAAGTAGCCCCTTTAATACGACCTTTTCAATATCCTCTTTAGTGCTCCTCCTAACACAGTAAGGGTTTTTCACCTGTAACTCTCCCCCTTTGACATCAATGGCAAAGGCTGCCAAAGGTATTCTTCTTCTCCATCTCTTTTCATCTCACCTCTACAAGGTGTAGCTTTTCCAAATCTTTATGCCTGCAACAAATCAAGTGCTTGATCACCCAAATATGCTCTATTAAATCTACCTGCAACCACTCCCCCTAAGGAGTATATCCAAGCATCCAGTCTAGAAAGTGATCAAGCTTTGATTTCCACTAGAGTGATGCATCCCTACATCATCTAGTTATCACAAGGAGGGGTTTTCACCCCTAGTATACATCTGATGTACTCAAAAGAATCTTTTGGAAAGGGTTTAGTGAATATGTCTACTATCTGCTCCTTTGTATTGATGTATTCCTATCTAACATCCTTTTCTACAACCTTGTCCCTTAGGAAATAATATTTAATTAAAATATATTTGGTTTTAGAATGTATTACTAGATTTTTTGACATGTTTACTGTACTTGTATTATCACAATGTATTACAACATGCTCTTAAAAGCTTACCCTAATGTCCTTCAATATTTGCTTCATACAAACAATCTGTGTACAATTTATAGTAGCAACCACATACTCGGACTCAATAGTAGACTAAGCTATACAATCTGTTTTAATTTTATCAACTAAGAGACCAACCTACCTTTTCCCAAGGAAAAAGGATCTTCCACTAGTGCTCTTCCTTTCATCCACATTTCCTACCCAATCTGCATCAGTATAAGCACGCAATGTGAAATCATTAGATTTATCATACCACAAATCATATTCCACTATTCCTTTTAGATATATCTGATTATCCTTTTAATAGCAAAGAAATAAGTCTCCAAGTAGGATTAGCTTGGAACCTCACAACAATTCCAACTACACTTTCTATGTCTGGCCTTGTGTGTGTCAAGTACTACAAACCTCCAATCATGGGCATGTACTTGTCTGGAAAACAATTTTAGATTCATCAGTAGAGAAAAGCTTACACTTAGTCACCATAGGTGTCCCAGCAGGTTTATAATCCTCTTTTCCAAACTTCTTTAGCATCTCCTTAAGATACTTAGTTTGTGAGATGAAAATACCATGTTTATTTTGAGTTATTTGTAGACGAAAGAAGAATTTCATTTCACCAATCATTGACATTTCAAACTCACTTTTTATTTCTTCAAAAATTTTATTTCTCATTTCATCATTACCTCCAAAGATAATGTCATCCACAAACACCTCATCAATCAAAATACCATCTGTACTAGTTCTCAAATACAAATTACTATATGCACTACCTTTGTAGAAACCAAAATGTGATCAATACTTGTCAAGATGAGCATACCAAGACCTTGGTGCCTGCTTTAGTCCATACAAAGCCTTCTTCAACCTGAAAACCATGTTACCATCTTTTGTCAAAGGAAATCCATCAGGCTTCTCTCTGTATACTTCTTCCTCAAGATCACTATTCGGGAATGCAAATTTCACATCCATCTAATATACCTTGAAATATTTATGTGCTACATAAGAAAGGAATAATCGAGTATATGTAGGATCATGGTATGCCACAAAGTGAAGATGTGAAAAAGAAGTCTTGATTGATACTCTTTGAAAAACATCTATAACTTTCAAACAATATAACATTTTTGAAATCTGAAATATACATCATATTCTATGCTTCACCTAATACAATAATAATAAACACTTATTTCAATTTGATGAAGTTTAGACCAAGTTGAGGTGGTCAGACACGAGAGTTTTTATATTGAGAAAAAATTATAGCAGAAAAATCATAATTAATTATTTACTTGGAAAAAAATAGAAAATAATATACATCGCATCCGGACATGAGTTTACTACTTTTATCTAGAATATTATAAAAAAATATTATCATTTGATTTTGTTTAATGTGGTCAGACATACACCTACTTGTTATCTTTCTAGTCCTGGTTGATAGACTTTTTGAAAAATAGCTATAACTTTCAAACTGTATAATATTTTTGAAATCCAAAATATGTATCACATTCTATGATTTTCCTACTACAAGAAAAATAAAAAAAGTTTTGAATTTGATTAAGTTTAGACTAAGTTATTGTGGTTAGACACAAGAGTTTTTGTATTTTATAAAAGTAGAAGAAGAAAAATCATAATTAATTATTTACTTGGAAAAAAATTACAAGAAAATATGTGTCACATCCAGACATGAGTCTACTACTTATATCTAGAATTTTGTAAAAAAAAATTATCATTTGATTGTGTTTAAGGTGGTCAGACATACACCTACTTCTTATTTTTTTCCTGAAATTTTCATACTACCACATTGTAATTTGAAATTTTTAACATATAGAATAATTATTTTTCAAAAAAGGCCTAGTATCTTAGTAACTAAATTCAATTTTTTACAAATTCTCTTACATATTTTTGATATAATATTTATAACTTGTTCAAATTTTTATGTCAACTTGCCTAAACCTGATTTTCTGAATTTTCATTGCCACTTAAGGGCCTAGTTTGGCATACCATGATCCTACACATACACAATCATACTACCTCTAATCTCATAACAAGTACAAATGTTTCTTCAAAGTCTATACCTTCCTATTGTGAATAGCCCTTGTAGACCAGTCATGCTTTATTCCTCACAACTATGCCTTATTCATTCATTTTATTTCTAAAAACCTATTTGGTTACAATCACATTTTTTTTCTTAGGCCTAGGAACTAATTCCCAAGTTTTATTTTTTTCTATCTGATCCAACTCTTCCTGCATTGCCTTAATCCATGATTCATCTTTACAAGCCTCATCAGTAGTCTTAAGTTCAACTTGTGAGATTAAACAAAGCTCATTTCTAGCATTAGATCTTGTCATCATACCTTGATTAACATCACCAATAATATGATTTCCAAGATCATTCATCAAAACATACCTTGATGTTCTAGAAGCTTCCTTTTGTTCACTCAAGAAAACCTGTACACTATTGTCAATCTCAAAATTTTTTCCTTCCTCTTTCTTCTTAGGCTTGTTTTCAGTTTTAGGAATTGGATCACACTCATAAATCCTTTCTTAAATATGAAACCTCTCATCAATCTTCACATTAACACTTTCAATTATTTTCCTTAATCTCATATTGAAACACCTATATGCCTTATTTTTAGTGGAATACCCAAGAAAGATACCTTCATCACTCCTTGCATCAAACTTTCTTATTTCATCATCTCTTTTGATATAAAACTTGCTACCAAAAATTCTAAAAGAATTCACAGTAGGAGTATGGCCAAAGCATGGTTTATAAGGAGTCTTACTAGTACTTTCCCTGATCTGAACCATGTTTAAAGTGTAGAAAAAAGTGTTAATTGCTTCCCTTTAATGCATGTGTGCCATATTTCCTTCAATGAACATAGTCCTCACAACATCCAATATGGTTATGTTCCTTCTCTCTGCTATCCCATTCTGCTGTGGAATCCTAGGTGTAGAAGTCTATCTATATATGCCATATTTTTTTTAGTATGAATTAAATGCATCAGATGTAAATTCTCCACCTCTATCTGACCTCAAATATTTTATCTTCAAACCAAAATCATTCTCAAATTTTGCCTTATAAATCTTGAACTTATCAAAAGCTTCGAACTTTTCTCTATGGAAAGCAACCCACATCATTTTGGAATAATCATTAATAAAAAAAATGAAATACCTTTTACCATAGTAGGACCTTACCTTTGTAGGACCACACAGATATGTATGCACAAGATCTAACTTCCCCTTGCTAAAAATGATTTACTATAAAAGCTTCTCTTTGTTTGTTTCCCTATCACACATTCTTTGCATATTGTGTTAGTAGGCTTGATAATCTTTGGCAGATCTCTGATTTCATTTGTGTCACTTACCTTTACAATGTTGTTAAAATTGATATGGTAGAATCTTCTATGCCACAACCAACTGTCATCTACCTTTTTCACAAAATAATTAGTCTCTGTAGTATTCAATTGAAACACATTACCTCTTATTTTTGTACCTGATGCGATCAAGTTCCCTGTCTCACTTCTGATAGTGCATTTCCCATCCTTAAACTACAAGTGGTAACCCTTGTCTACAAGCTGTCCAACACTCCAAAAGTTATATTTAAGGCCATCAACAAACATGACATGTCATCAGTATTAGTCTTTACATTGAAAGAGAGATTGATCCTCTATCAATGATCAACCTAGGAGTGTTATCACCAAATATACCACTACACCATCATATTTTTTTAGTTGAACAATCTTGCCTTTATCACCAGTCATGTGATGAGAGAAACCACTATCTATAATCCATTTTGATTTCTTTTCCACATGTGAAACTAAATCTTTCTCTTCATGAATAGGTTCTTCATCCTTAATTGCAAAAAATCCAATCTCATCTTCACCATTTGCAGATCATAAAAAAACCCCTCACTAGCATAATGACATTCCTTATCCTTCTTAGACTTGTAAAACTTAGGTTTGTGCTTAGGAACCCTAGTAGGACATCTGGTTTCAAAGTGACCAATTTTATTGTAAGAAAAATATTTTAGGGTTAACTTGCCTTCAAACTTACTCTTACCTCTCTTTTTCCTCTTTGTGATCAGAGCCATAAGCTCATCCGACTTTCCCTCTTCTTCCTCCATTTCAGCCCAATCATTAGCATACTCTCCAAGATCTGCATGTCTGCTACCTTTTCTAGTGCTCCCAAGGCTTGATAATGCCCTCTTGTCATTGTGAACAATAGCCTTGAATATAGTTTATACTTTAGGTAATGCCTCATGCAACTTTGTGGTCTCAAATGTGGTTAATTTATCAATCATCATCTCTCTGTTGAAGTTATCAGTGAATGGAATGATCTCCTCAATCGCCTGAACCTTTAATTATAAGCTGGTGTCAAAGATCTTAAAATCTTTGTGATCACTTCTTCTTCAATGTATATGCCTCTAGAGTTTCTGATTCCTGTAACAACCTCAGTTATCCTTTGTACATATGCTCTGACATTCTCATCATCTCGCATCCTCAAGTTCTCCATCTTTTCTTTCCAATTCTACAACTTTGCCCTCTTAGTGTACTTGTCTCTTTCATACAAAGCTTCTAACATTGTCCAGATCTTGTGTGCTGAATCAAGTTCCTTAACCTTTGTGATTCTGCTTCTGAAAGTGCACTGATCAATGCTTCCCTTGCAACAACATTATATACATTCTTGTATATCTAACCACAACATATATTTTTCCCACATCTTTCCTTGTGGCTAATATATAATGCATCATCCATATTAAGATGATCAATCCCCATATAGATCTTACTAATTTGTTATCTTGCTTTAGTGCTATGGGTGTGATATTAATATTGAATCTATAAATTAGATACCTAAGATTAAAAAAATAAATTAAAAATTGATGCAGTCAAGGATGGTGGATCCAATTAAGGATAGTCCAAACCTTGCAGCCAACAAAATTACACAGCGGAATACTCAACAAAGCAACACAAAGTTTAGCACTGATTTTCATTAACATGCCTGGCTGTAAGGCCTTCCAGGTTAGGGCCAATTACAATCAAAAATTAATTCTGCAAGATCTGATAAGATCCATTACAATCTCAGCTAGCTCAACTCTGAAGACAATCTGAAGCTGATGGAAACCCTAAGGAAGATCTAAACTTGAGCTCGCAAGCTTCCAAGAAATATCCTTGTCTCCAAGTATGCAAACCCCTAGCTATGCTACAAACAATTATCAAATATCAATATGATCTGCAAGATCATCAAGAACTTTTCTACAGCTTTGCCAACTTCAGCTTTCAGAACCTTAGATCTAACTTACTAAGTGTTCAAGTCATGAAATTCTCCGCTCCTTCATGATCTCTAAGTCGTGTTTCTAAACATCTACCCAAGCACTCCTTAAATACTAATCATCAGCCACAAGTCGGCAAGATGAAACCCTTAACTCCCCAAAACAAATAATTAAATGCCATATAAGTCAGCTTACAATGTGTACAAATATTTGATTTAGCATGTCATCCTATAACAATAGCTACCAACAATAAATGCACCAAGTTAGCTCAACAAATCACACATAACTCTAGTCGGTAAACCAGAACTACTGAGCAATAGTGAAATAACCGAGCACACCAGGCATCGTCGAGCACCAGTGTCGACCGAGCACCACAGGCATGACCGAGTAACACTTTCACCAAGTGCTAGAGATTACCGAGTTCCTTCAATGACCGAGCTTCCTTCAATGACCGAGACCATCAGTCAAGGTTGCAATCGAGTAACACTGGCGAAAATACTAACACCCCATGCAATTTCACTGAGGACACAAAATGCCCCTGCCTTAACCTTGGATGCCCCTGCATAAGACACCCTAGGTTCCAAAAGATGTTCATATGTGAGAAGAACATCTTTTAGGATTCAACACATAAATCCTAAATTGGTTCTTCACATACAAGTCCTCCACCTTTTCTACTTGCAAATTTTTCCACTTTAGTTTCTTCTGTCTCTTCAAGTCTTTTCTTGACAATGTACAAGTCAGTTCTCCATACTGATCATTCATTTTCTCTGGATCCACAACCTCCACTTGGCTACCAATACTCAGGCTTCTCCTATTGAGCGTTGCATCCATCAAAGGCATCAGTGAAAACTTCCTGTCATCCTTCTCAACAATAAACACACTTCGGACACAATCATAAATAGTTTTGCAATCATATTGCTAAGGTCTATCGAGCAATATATCATAACTATTCATCTTCACAATATCACATAACACAAGATCCTTGTAGTAGCCAATTTGAACATTAATGAAGCATTGTTCTCTAACTTCCAAAGCATGAATATCTTGTTACCAGCCAAGCCTATAAGGACAAGGATGCTTCATTCTATTTAAACCAAGTTTCTCAACCAGGTCCTCAGCAACAAGGTTATCAATACTACCACTATCAACAATAACATCACAAAGTTTACCTTCAATCTTGCATGGGGTTCTAAACAAATTACTCCTCTAACAAGGTTCATCCTTTGTACTGAGCAATGTTCGCTGAAGCAACAAGTTCTCCGATTTAGGTTCATTCTGAATGCTCTCATTCATCACAGTAGTTCATCGGTCAACCTTCTTCTGTGTACACTCAAAAGAACGGTGTCCTTCCTCTCCACAGTTATAGCAAGTACCCTTAAAGATAACTCTACCTATCTTCTTCTTTGGTTCCACAGGTTTCTGTTCGTCGTCTGCATCAATCAGTTTTTCCTTCACCGAGTGATCAATCTTTTCCTTCCCTTGGGAGTTACTAGGTTTTTTCCTCTTCAACTTATCTTCTGCCTTCAGAGCATACTGATAAGCATCTTCAACAAAATCAATCTTCAGCATAACAAGCTCATCCTAAATATTGAATCTCAGACCATTCACATACTGAGCTACCTTTTCCTTACCAAGCTCTCGATGTCCAAACTGAATAGTAAGTTTGTAGAACACCTCGGTATAATCTTCAATAGACAAATCCTTCTATTTCAGATTCTACAACTTCTTAAATAGGTCAAGCTCATAGTCAACTGGTATGAACTTAGCTTTCAACTTAGTCACCATCAACCTCCACCGATTGATCTCTGTTTCACATTCATCTTCTCGGTCTCTCTATAGTTCTTTCCACCAAAGAGCAACATGTCCTTTCAAATTTGTCTATGCTAATCTCATTTGAAGAGGATCTTCAATTTCTTCCAGCTCAAAAAAATTTTCAAGTTCACCAATCCAATCATTCAGATTGTCAGGCTTCAAAGTACCAGAGAAAGTAGAAACTGCCATTCGGTAATTACTAAACCAAGCAATAGATCTAAATAACTGAGTAGTTCTTTCTTCACCAGATCTATTCCTCCGGTCATCACCACTAGATCCAACAGTTTCAAATTCTTCAGCAGCTTCTTCATAGCCATCCTCAGTACCAACATTCCGAGGTACACCAACAACAACTCTCATGATCTCGACGACCATGTAATTCTTCATCAATTCCATCTCAGATTTGAAATCTAATTTCACCTTCTTTGTGATCCGAGATTCAATAGTATCACAAAGATAAAAAATAACTCTAGGGTCCAATCTTCTTGGAGGCATCCTTAAAGATAAGAGAAACCCTCTGCAACAAACCCTCACTGACCACCTTGTGACAATTTCCAAGTTGCAAACAAGTCAGATCTCAACTTGCAATCTTGCAAACAACTAGGGCACAATTCCACAAGTTCAGTGCTTCGAATTTGTAATCCAGATTGCACACAATCGCCTCGCCAACAAGATCAACTTCGCAAGATCAGCCTTGCTAGGTCAACCTTCTGCTCCAACAAGATCATACTCTCACTCTGATACCACTTGATGCAGTCAAGGATGGTGGATCCAATTGAGGATAGTCCAAACCTTGCAACCAACAAAATTACATAGTGGAATACTCAACAAAGTAACACAAATTAATTGTTTAGCACTGATTTTCATTAACATGCCCGATTGTAAGGCCTTTCGGATCAGGGCCAATTACAATCAGAAAACAATTCTGCAAGATCTGACAAGATCCAATACAATCTCAACTAGTTCGGCTCTGAAGACAATTAGAAGCTGATAGAAACCCTAAGGTAGATCTAAACTTGAGCTCGCAAGCCTCCAAGCAATCTCCTTGTCTCCAAGTATGCAAACCCCTAGCTCTTCTACAAACAATTATCAGATATCAATATGATCTACAAGATCATCAAGAACTTTTCCACAACTTCGCCAACTTCAGCTTTTAGAAACTTAGATCTGACTTACTAAGTCTTCAAGTCATGAACTTCTTTTCTCTTTGATGATCTCTAAGTTGTGTTTCTAAACATCTACCCAAGCACTCCTTAAATACTAATCATTAGCCACAAGTCGGCAAGATGAAACCCTTAACTCCCTAAAACAAATAATTAAATGCCATACAAGTCGGCTTACAAATGTGTTCAAACATTTAATTCAACATGTTGGCCTATAACAATAGCTACCAACAATAAATGCACCAAGTCGGCTCAAAAAATCACACAAAACTCCAATCGGTAAACTAGAACTACCGAGCGACAGTGAATTAACCGAGCACGTCAGGCATTGCCGAGCACCAGTGTCGACCGAGCACCACAGGCATGACCGAGTAACACTTTCATCGAGCACCAGAGACTACCGAGTTCCTTCAGTGACCGAGCTTCCTTCAATGACCAAGACCGTTGGTCAAGGCTGCAACTGAGTAACACCGACCAAAATACTAACACCCCATGCAGTTTCATTGAGGACACAGAATGCCCCTGCCTTAACCTTGGATGCCCCTGCATCAAAAATTTGTTGCCTTGTTCTTTTCACTAGCCATTACGATCAAGTTGAACACCCATTTACATGATTTATCATTATTTACTTGTATTGAAAGACATTCTAGTGTATCCATCAATCATTTACAAGGATTATCAAATATCATTCACCTTTAAAGAGCATTTGCTATAAGAATGGTTCAATTAATTCATTAATGCGAATTCAAATTTTTTAGGAATGGTTCAATTGGTGTACTAAAAGGGATTAGATTTACATAACCATTTTGAAATCTTGCATGCTTGCTTATTGCATACTAATTTTTGACATGCTTCTAAAGTAGTATCTTTCAAGGACTGACCTAGGATTCTTGTCCCCTAGCAATCAAAGACACTCATTGAGATATTTCTAAACACCCTTGGTTATTTAACATTTCCAGAAGTGCAAATAACTAGGCAGCTTAGACAGTGGAAGTATGTAACCTTCCAAATTAGATCCATGGTCTACAAAATTAATCGATGCCGATGTAAATGACTCACCCTTGTAAATTTGAGTAGGAAATAATGAGAGGTTAGTGTCAAATTTTAGAGGTAAAGTGTATATTTGAACTACTAGTTGAGCCCCTCCATCTAAATTGCTTAGAAAATTGACCATAAAACTAACTAAATTCATCCTTCAAATTTATTTTTCTAAAATAATATTTAACTCTGAATAATCACTCCAATTATCATTTATTAATATAAATTAATTCATATTATATATAAGGATACAACTAGATTGGATTAAATTTAATAAAATCTTTACACACCTAGTGCGTAGGAGCAGCTAGTGATCAAACTTTCATTACCAGCAATATGAATTTTAAAAATGTACAATATCTGAAAACCCAATTCTAGAAACTGACTTTGTAAATCCTGGTTAATTGAGTGATAATTCAGTTAGCTATCTAATCTCTTAAAATCCGCGATATCTAAAGAGCCAATTGCGAGGTTAAAACTTGTGGATGAAAACTTGTGTGTTAATAATAACAATAATTTGAAACGCTTATTCTGTAGACACCCAAAACAACATTAGATCCCCCGACGGATTGTATGTTTTCTTGTCATCGAGAGATATTGCCAGCCAGCCGCCATAAAACTACGATAACTATGGAAGTCGTCAGCTTAGCGGCAAATGCGTAAAACCATTCTCATAGGTTGTCAATATCTCACTCAAAATTCTGCGGTTGTTCTATCCCAAGCCATTCATATATAAACATATCCATTTGATGGCATTTTTCTCATAGCTCTATGCATTTGTTTTCTCCCATTGAACATTATTCATTGGGAGTATCAGAGCTCTTATTTATTTAACTTCCAGAGCTGATACGTATTCCATGGCCATATTTCTATATGTACTGAATATATGCTTTGTTTTCACTCTTGCTTCTGCAAGTATTTTCACCAACACTGACATCTTATATGGCGCCGATCACATCAAGGTGCTTGACAGTGGCCGGGAATTGCAGCTTAGTCTTGACAAAAGTTCGGGTATGGAAACTATACACAATTTCCCCAGGATTGTTAGTCAACAACTTTATATGAAGCAACTGATTTGTATTTTTGTTTTGGAATTGAACAAGTTGTTTTTAAAAGTTCTCTTTTAGTTTTATTTTAAAACTTGGTTTAAATTTTAAATTTTAAATATTGATTTATTTGAGTGATTCTATTTAAATCATATTAATAAGTGAGGTCTATTAAAGAAACATTTGTAGTTTGAAATGAGCTTAAGTGGTTTCTATTAGAAAAATATTGTGATTTCATATGAGCCAACTAAATAATAATTGTTTTTACATCTTACATTCTATGCTTTGATTTGTTCAGAGGACTCATCTCAAATCACAATGATAGATAGACCCTATTAGAAAAGTAAGTGTGATTTCCAGATAAACAATCTAAACAAATCCATACTTCAAATATTCCCTTTTAACATTGCAGTTCTTAAAAAAACAAAAAACTATACATAGTTTCCGGTGAAAGTTAGTTGACAACTTCATATGAAGGAATAGATTGGTGATTGTTTTTAAATTTATCAATAGTTTAGCAGTTTTAACAAGTTGAAAAAGTTTATTTCATTTTTATTTTAATATAAAGAGTAAATTGTAAACTTTGATTTCTTTATTCAGATTATCTTAAATCACAATATTATATGGATTCTATTAGAAAAAACATTTGTGATTTCAGATAAGACATTTAAACAATGATCAGTCTTAAACACACCTAATAGATGGACTCTATTAGAAAAATTTCAAACAAACCATTTAAACAAAAACTAATTTTAAAACAATACATTCTGTATTTTGATTTATTTAGATGACTTATCTTAAATTAAATTTTACCATAAAACATATATAGTTTCATCTGAATGACCTAAACAAATTCATACTAAAATGTACCCAATAGAGAAAATGTCAGCAGTTAACCAGGCAGACCTCCTTTTCTATTTTGAAACAATTGGCAAATCTCAATGGTTATTATCCTATAGATCTTTTCATATCATATTACTCACCCGCTTTACTGTATATGATTTCTAGGCTCGGGGATTCAGTCGAAGAATGATTATCTGTTTGGGAAATTTGAAATGAAAATCAAGTTGAATCCCAAAGAATCTGCAGGCACTGTAACATCTTATTATGTAAGTCAAGCCATTCAACAATGTTATTCGAGTATCAAGCAACTGTTTTTGAATTTGATTGCGCATTTTTCTGGCGATATTTTTCTATCACCAAAATATAAAAGAATTCTAGGAAACGACGGACCGTAGAATACAATCTGAACATTGCTTAAAAAAAAAAAGGAAGACACCTAATTAAATCAAAAAATTATTACTTAATAGAATAATCACTACTAACTAATTTATTAATGGGTGCAGTTTTCATCCCAAGGGTCTAACCACGATGAATTAGACTTTGAGTTCCTTGGGAATTTGAGTGGATCTCCCTACATTATGCAAACAAATGTGTTCTCAAATGGCGGGGGCAATCGAGAAGTTAAATTTTTCCTGTGGTTTGATCCCACCGAGGCCTTCCACACTTATACTATTCTATGGAGTCCACACAGAATTATGTAAGTACAGATATACATAACTGTTACAGTGCAAATTTAGGTGCTTGATAAACTATAATAAATGATGTTATGTTTTGATTGGGTTGTAGATTTTATGTGGATTCGATTCCGGTTAGAGAGTTCAAGAACAAGGAGAAAGTGGGTGTGCCATATCCCAAGAATCAAGCGATGAGAATGTATTCCACCCTTTGGGACGGATCAGAGTGGGCAACGAGAGGGGGTAAAGTGAAGGCCGATTATAGCAAAGCTCCCTTCGTGGGTAACTACAGAAGTTACCGGGCAAATGCCTGTGTTTATGGTCAGTATTGCTCTCCCACTTCTCCATGGATGAGAGAAACATTGAACGGGAAACAAAAGAAATTGCTCAAGTGGGCACGCAAGCATTATCTCATTTATGATTACTGCACGGACATTAAAAGATATCCCAAGGGCCTTCCTCGGGAATGCTTGAAGAACTGAACTTATTTTAATTGATGGGTCAGCAGAGCAGAGGAGTTTCTCATCTAATTCTCTTACAAATTCGTTCATTCATTCATTTGTTTCAATGATTATTTGGGAATGATAAGCCGGGGTCGTTCTCACATTGGTTTTTAATGTATTCTCATATCTATTTCTTAAACAAGATTGAAGCTCCCTATTAATGCAAACTTCTAATTCGAAGCCCATGGGTTGCTGAGCTGCAAATATTATATATGGTTTTGATAAATTTCAAATATTATGTAGTCTTGCTGAATTGCAAATATTGATGCATGTAATGTTCAGACTCCAGTCAATTGCATTTGAGCAAATATTAATGCGTGTAATAATGAGATTCAAGTCGCGGACATTAAAAGATTTATCTCATTTATGATTATTATATCTTTATAATATATTTGATAAACTATTTATATAATATTGTATTTGTAGGAATAATTTTTAACTAATTGCATATTGAATTTGATACTATTTACTTATATGAGAATATGTAACATTTGAGTTTTCAGCATTTCTTTTTGAGATTTATATTAAATTTTTTTTAAAAAGGTAAAAAAATAGAAATGACCTACAATATGGACTGATTGTAACAATCTATTTGAAAATATATAAAAATATCTGAAATAAAGTCTTTTGATCATCCACCAAACTATTCATTTTCAAAGAAGCACACAAATTTCCTTCTAATCAAGACACATTTGTTTATTCCCAAGAACACAAACCAACTCCTATAATGAAGCTAAAAGACCGACATAATAAATAAATAAAAATGTACAAAGTCATTACTTTTTCTTTAAAAGAAATCCCAATAACTATTTCATTTTCTTTTTACCTTTAATATTTATGCAAACATTAAAAATAGTGACAAATCTCTTTCAAAGAAAAATATGCTATCATAGACATGCCATAAAAGTGTCTTGCAACTTTTCAACTTAAATATAAATGTCATCCCTATATTTTCAAATTTTTTAGATTTCAATACTTTTAATGTATCCTTTAATACAACTATATTAGAAACTCAATCTCATATAAATTAAATACATATATATTGATCATTTAAGATGCTATATTAGATTATGTAAATCTTATACAATATTACATTTTCCAAACAACTTCTAGAACTTCCTCAACTATCTTATAAAAATCTAAATTTTAATTAATCATTTAATAATATTAACACTAATATTTGTAGACTTTTATTTTCTAACTATTTTAATAATTAAAAAAAATCAAATGTAGATGGTCAAAAAATACTTTGTTACTATTTTATAATAAGAAAGTATTTCAATAAATGTAACAAGCAATGTTAAAAGACTCTTCTACACTATGTTAGCATGAATATTTAAAATTCTATGTTGCATTCTCATTCATTTCCCTTGAACTTTGAATACTATGATTCTAGTGAACCAAACAAATAAGGTATCTATTGGAATCTAATTGAATGAAGAACTTAAGGAATATGTCGATAATATGGTTATTCAAGATGTTGTCTCAAATTAAATTAATTTATTAATTTAATATAAATTTGTAAAAAGAATGATTATAAATTCAAATAATCAATTCAAATATTTTTGATATTAACTTAATTAAGATAATCTAAATTTTAATCTTGTAAATAATGCATAGAAGAGAGTACATATAGGTGAAAGCGTAACCACGAAATGAGGGATGTACTCCTCAAATATGAGTGGTGGCAAATAACAACCTAATAAACTAGGATGATGCATTGAAATGGAATCAACATCTCTCTAATAGACTCCAAAATGATGCTCGCTTGCATCAACAAGTGTCAAACGTGCATAGCCTACTAATTAAGATTAAAAGCCTAAGTGTAAATTATTTAATTACACTAACAAAATGTATTAGATTTCTATGATAAAATTACATTTTCTATAAATATGATACAAATTTAGAAGCAAAATTCATTATACAAACTATTCCAAATTTTAATAATATTTCACCAAACATCAATCCAAGTTTATTAATGAAGAAATCTATTGAAATATATGAAATGATAGAAAACCTACAGCCTGAAGGCTACTATGAAATTTTGAAACACTCAGCACACTTAGAATTAAACTATAACTTCAAACACTCACCTACAAACTATCAAAACATCAAGAAAACTCTCTAAAATTGTAAAGTATGACCTTCACAACTAGGAAAAGGGTATGAGTAGGCCCCAAAAAGAACACATTCTACAACTTCACAATATCAGAAAAAACTAAAATATCAATTAAATATTAGCAAACTACACAAACTCACTTGCAAACTCATAAAACTAAAAACTATTGTCATTGTCATGTCTTTCAAGATGGTTATAAACTTTGAAAGAGTTATTTTGTGGTAATATTTGAATCCCATTTTTTATAACATGGTAATCCTTAACTATCATCCTTTTATCACTTAAAAACCTTCAAACTACCATTCTTTAGTCTCTTTCTCTACCAATTTATTAGGCACTGAAGAAACACGTAGTAAAATCTAAAATAAGTATGCCATAAAATGAAGCCAAAAATATGTATGTAAAATTCATTTCAATTTCCATTTTGGGAAGCTAAATCCAATGACCAAAGAAAGAGAGTCCTTCCATGTAATGTAACTCTCCTTGTGAAGTGCCCTTTAACTTATATATAGTTTAAGATGTTATATTAGATTATGTAAATCTTATAAAATATTAAATTTTCTAAACAATTTTTTGAACTTCCTCAACTATCTTATAGAAATCTAATTTTTTATTAATCATTTAATAATATTAACACTAATATTTGTAGACTTGATTTTTCTAACCATTTTAATAATATCAAAAGACCGAAGGTAGATGGTAAAAGATAATTTGTTACTATTTTATAATAAGAAAGTATTTCAATAAATGTAACAAGTAGTGTTAAAAGATTCTTCTACACTAAATCAACAAGAAAATTTAAAATTCTATGTTGCATTCTCATTCATTTCCCTTGAACTTTAAATGTTGTGATTCTAGTGAAACAAATAAATAAGGTATCTATTGGAATCTATTTGAATGAAGAACTTAAGGAATATGTGGATAATATGGTTATTCAAGATGTTGTCTCAAATTAAATTAATTTAATAATTTAATAAATTTTAAAAAAGAATTATTATGAATTCAAATAATCAATTCAAATTCTTTTGCTATTAACATATTTAAGATAATCTATATTTTAATCTTGTAAATAAAATAAATCATGTAAGTTGGTTGTGAGAAAAGACTTTTAAGTTTACTCAAAGTTTGAAAAACTTCTTGAAACTAATATGAAACGTTAACCTCAGATTTATTGCTAGAGAAATGTGAAAGAACCACTAGGACCCGAGAGATAAAAATGAAGAAAAAAAATACAATGAGAAAAGATGACATTGAATAATGCATAGAAGAGAGTACATATAGGTGATTTAGTGTAACCACAAAATGATGGATGGACTCTTCAAGCATGAGTGGTGGCAAATAACAACCTAATAAACTAGGATGAGGTGTTGAAATGGAATTGACACCTCTCTAATAGACTCCTAAATGATGACCGCTTGCATCAACAAGTGTCAAACGTGCATAGCCTACTAATTAAGCTTAAAATATTAAGTGTAAATTATTTAATTACAATAACAAAATGTATTAATTTTCTATGTTAAAATTATATTTTCTATAAATCTGATATAAATTTAGAAGCAAAATTCATTATACAAACTATACCAAATTTTAATAATATTTCACCAAACATCAATCCAAGTTTATTAATGAAAAAATATAAAAACCTACAACCTCAAGACTACTATAAAAGTTTGCAACACTCTGCACACTCAGAATTAAACTACAACTTCAAACACTCACCCATAAACTATCAAAACATCAAGAGAACTCTCTAAAATTGTATAGTATGACCTTCACAACTAGGAAAAGGGTATGAGTAGGCCCCCCCAAAAAACACATTCTACAACTTAACAATATTAGAAAAAACTAAAATAAATAAATTAAATATTAGTAAACTACACAAACTCACTTGCAAAATCATAAAACTAAAAACTATTGTCATTGTCATAGCTTTCAACATGGTTTTGAACTTCTAATGAGTTATTTTTTGGTAATATTTAACTCCCATTTTAGATAACATAGTAATCCTTTAACTATCTTCCTTATATCATGTAAAAACCTTCGCACTACCATTCTTTAGTCTCTTTCTCTGCCTGTTTATTAGCCATTGAAGAAACACATAGTAAAATTTACAATAAGTATGCCATGAAATGAAGCCAAAAATATGTATATAAAATTTATTTCAATTTCCATTTTGGGAAGCCGAATCCCATGACCAAAGAAAGATAGTCCTTGCATGTAATGTAACCCTCCTTGTGAAGTGCCCTTTAACTTCAGGTGTGTGATGTCAAGTTTTTGAGAAAGTGCTAAAAGAAATATTTTGTTGTTGGAATATACCACTTTCTTTTCTTTAACATTTGATTCCAAGCATCCCTCACAAACTTGTTGAAAATCAAAGTATCATTGATATGAATAACATCAAAATTTCTCGCTTGACTCCCAAAGAACAATATATTGGAGCCATGCTTCCAAGCTAATAGGACCATGAATGTAAACACTTCCATAGAGAGAGAATATATCTATTCACTAGGAAATAAAATGATATTTAGATATCTACAAATCTACAAATCCTTTGCATATATAGGAAATAGGAAAGATAATTGAGGATACAAAAAATGTCATATGTTCCAATCAAATGCGAGGCTAGATTAGAGTAGGGGAAATACAACTACCTATGAATGTTGGAAATATGCAATACAAATCAATATTTCTTAGTTGGACTTAAGAATTGTAAATAAGTGAAAACCTATTTACTCTAGAAAATCCCCTTAACTATAACTTAGGGAGAAAAATGTAAAATGATAATAATGATGGGTCTCATAAACTAGGCCATGTTAAGAACCCATGTACAATTAATCATGGAACACATATTTTACAAATGGAGAAAAGGAGAGAACCTAATGGGACAAAACTCGTCTCCTAGATGAATTCCTTCAACTCATGAATCTCCTTATTATAACAATTTGATTCATCATGTCCTTCTTTCTTTCATAAGCCCCATGTGGGTCTATTCTTCTTATAGTAATGTTGTTGAATATCTCAGGTTTCTTATAAAAAGTACATTTTGGTCTCTCATGTAATTTTTCTTTATAGAAGATTGAGACCAAAGTATGACTCTTAGGTAGATAGTCTGTCTCAATCAACTTGGCTTTCTCCCTAGTTAATCATTCACAAAACTCCTCAAAAGAGGTATCTTGTGATCTTTTTCCATAGCATCAATAGTAGTATAGATGGTAGAGACAAATAATTGAAATGAAACTGTAAGAATAGTATCAAGAAAATGCAAGCTTTATTATTTTTGGCACGACCACATCCTTTCAACAGTGACAAATCAATTTGAATAGTACGAAGAAATCCTGAATAGTAGGAAATATATCTGAAGTGAGAGAAGCGAGATTGACTTCAAGTTGTAAGACCTTGAATTGATTGACCTTACCGTACTACTCTTCAAGTTTATCCCACACCTCTTAAGATACTTTACAATCAACAATATGAAACAACAAATTATCTCATACATGAAGAACTATGAATCCTTTGGCCTCATCCAATTTATTTCAATATTTTTTATTAATTCCTTTAAAAGCTATAATTTTGAAGACTGCACTAACATTTAATGTGTATTCAATGCTAGGAGATTGGCTTCCATCTCATACAAAATATCATCTTCGTCAAAGGGTGCCTTAATTCCAGCCGAGGTGCTTTCCACAATACGTCATGTCCCTAATACAAATCTGGGCAGCCAAGGATTGTAATAGAAATTGAGAAAAGAAGAACGTGTGGGGAACAAACATGTATGTAATCTGAAACAGCTCAACTTCATACACATTTCATGATGGAAGCTGCGACAAAAACACTCAAACAACCAAATCATATCCAAAAATATATAAAGAACAGCATCAAAAGGCTGAAATCTAACCCCCAAAAAACATTGAACATATTCTGTTTAGTCATATTTTTGTGCATGCTACCTAGGATTTGCCATCTCCATGGCCCTACTCCTATGTCTGCTGCTATCAGCTGTTGGATCCACTATTGTTTCTGCTGATTTTTACAGAGACTTTGATATTACATTTGGTGGCTATCACACTAAGGTACTAGACAATGGCGCCGAACTGCAGCTTAGTCTCGACAGAACCTCAGGTGTGAATCTTATGCCTCTATTCCTCTAAAACTCGTTCTTTTTATATTAACTCAAACTATTGCCCTTTTTCTTCTTTTATTACTTATTCCTTGATGTGTTTACAGGTTCTGGATTTCAATCAAAGAGTGAAATTCTGTTCGGACAAATCGATATGAAAATTAAGTTGGTGCCGGGGGATTCTGCAGGCACTGTAACTGCATTCTACGTGAGTTCACTCTTACACTTTGAGATTCCAGTTTTGAAATTGTTTTTTGTTTTCTAATTTGTATATATCTTACAGCTTTCTTCTCAAGGGTCTAATCATGACGAACTAGACTTTGAGTTCCTTGGGCGTCTGCCCGGAGAGCAATATGGTATGCAAACAAACGTGTTCGTACAAGGCCAAGGCAATCGAGAAGTCAGATTCAACCTGTGGTTTGAACCCACCCAGGATTTTCACACTTACTCTCTGCTGTGGAATTTGCACCAAATTCTGTAAGAAAAAACACACGTAGCTTAAACTCCATGCTATTGCATGCGTTTCAATATTGGACGTTGTATTTTGTTGTTCACAGATAAGATGAATCATGATAAGGTTACTCATATATAATTTATGTCGTGCAGATTTTCTGTGGATGGAACTCCGGTGAGAGCGTTTCAGAACATGGAGAAAATAGGCGTGCCATATCCTACTTATCAAGCGATGAGAGTGATTGGAAGTTTGTGGGACGGGTCTGATTGGGCAACTGATGGTGGTAAAGCGAAGGTGGACTACACCAAAGCTCCTTTCCTTGCATCATTCAGCAGTTATAGCGCAGAGGCGTGCATCAATGGCCAGCCTTGCAATAAAAATGCAACGTGGAGTCAAGAAACAATTAGTGCTCAGCAGTGGAAACAACTTAAAATGGTGCAGAAAAAATATATGAGTTATGATTATTGTTCAGACAAGGAAAGGTTTCCCAATGGCCTTCCTGGTGAATGCACCCATTAATCATAACTTGAGCTCACAACCTGTTGCTCATTGTTATTTAACCTACCTCTATATCCTCTCGTTCTTAAGAACGAGTAAATTCCGGGCTGATATCCACTTCTAATGAGATGTTCAAAGACTTCCAATAAAATTGTGATCTAAAGCATGAGGATGTTCATACACTTTGTATACGTTGATGTGTTTTATGCATGTTGTTAGCATGAGTCTATTTATTATCTTTTAAGCTAGATCTTGGGGAGAATATGTTTCTTTGAAAGAATTCATTTAAATGTTATATATTTTTTTGATGGAGGTTCAAATCTGTGATCAAGGTTGTTCATTATAGGTATCTTCAAAGCACAATCTCGACCTCATCTTTTATGATATCGGAGCCTTGCAGTCAACAAGACTTAAGACCCGTTGACAAATATTATATGTTTTAATAGTTACATAGATCAGAAAAAGTGTCACATTTATTTTTTATTTTAAAAATAAATCATTGTTATATTTTAATTAGGTATACTTTTTTCCTAAGAATTAAATTTAACGTTATTAAAGAAAAAGCATATGTTAGCTATAATTTAGTTATTATGTTAATATATAAATTATTATGGTGTTTGTGTGGTTTCTAAAGATTTTAAAGAAGTTTGTCAACCTTATATTTTGACTTGATTTCATGACAATGTTTAAGTAAAAATGATTATTCTTAATGAAAAATAATTTATTTATTTTTATTATTGTTGAATCTCAATTTTAATTTTTATATTGTTACGAGATAATAAAACTATTTCAAGGCATAATAAAGTTATTTCATTTGATGCAATGCTTACCAATATTTTACTAAATCAAAGTGTATGTAAATAATTTAATTTTTTAAAATTGTAATTGCTTGATCATGTTGTTTAAATACTTGGGAATATTGATGATCCATAATAGTTGTAGTCAAGATGAATGGTAGTGGAAAAACATGCTAAGTAAAAGTTCTTGAATTTTGTTTAATATTTTACTATAGGAACTTGTGTCCTTTCATTAAAATTTTGCTCATCAAACAACTTGGGAGAAGGGGTTGAGATTTGACAAAAGAGGATTAGGTGCATGAGTTAAATTGTTCACTATTTAAAGACATTATTTGAGCTTTGAAGTCACCCAAGGATAATATATCTATAAAATAATTCACCTAATCGATATTCTCCTTTTTCTCGCATCAAGAGTTTTACCGATTCTCATTATTAGTTGGCCATTGCATAAATATTTTAGGAAGAGCTATTTTTATATTTTAGTTTAATAATATTATTTTACCTTTTTTATTATCCTTTATATAATTATATTATTCATTTTAGTTTCCAAGTTTTGTGTTAAGCTCTTAATATTCATAAATGTTAAGAAACATTTTTATATAGAAAAAAATATTTTTATTTAACTTTAGGAGAATTACTTGATTATTTCTCATATCTTAGAATAAGTGTTAGCTATCTTTAGATTATGTTGTATTATTTTCAAAAGATTAAATAATTGATATTGCGACACTTGTTCAATTATATTCTATGTTTGAATTACATGCAATATTAAAAGAATAAATATGACACATATCTTCATATTTTGTATTACACGACTTAAATCTTGAAATCACTTATTCCATTATGCAATGGGCAAGAAAGAATCCCAAAGCCAGTAGATTATATAATAATTCATACATTGTGCATTTACTAGAGCTAGAAAGGAGATTGTGATGGCATGTTTTTTATTTAATGAAAACTCTTGTGATGCTTTGAAACAATAGTGGGTAAGGTTAATGTGAGATAAGTGTAATAGCCATAATAATATAATATGCAAATGTATTTTCATAAAATATTGCAACTTGAATAATGGTCTAGCAGTTGGTGTAGAATGAGATAAATGATTTAAGCAAATTGATTGTGATGCAATTGTTATGGGAGGTGTAACTTTTTAGAGTATAAGGAAAATAAGATGGAGTTGAGAGGTGATATGTGTATGAGGATTAGGAACAATAATGGATAGATGGGTAGAGGAGTTGAGATGAAGTATGTGATGGAAAAGGATGTAGAGGTTATCCCAAAGTGAAGGCAAAGAAAGGAATGTAATGGACAAACAACTAAAGAATATAATAGATTGAGTGGAAGAACAAAGGATTTTGGAATATGCATGTGAATAAGAGTGAAGGTCATGGGGAGATTCTCTAAGGGTCCATTTGGTGCATGAAATTAACTTAGACAGAATAGGCCTATTCTAGAGTAAGGACCTATTCTCGGATTAATTAATCCTCAAAACGAAAGCTGGAATAATCTATTCTACATTTGGATCCCATAATGTGAAATTGGAATAAGGATTATTTTATATTTTTTTAATTTTAATTTTTAATTTTTAATTTTTAATTTTTAATTTTTAATTTTTGAACTTATCATTTTTATAGTTGGTTTTTTTAATTAAAATATATATGTATTTTTAAGTCATATATTTTTAAATTAAAATATGTATTATTAACTTAAAAAATAAGATTATTAAAAAAATTATTAAAAAAAAAATTATTAAAAAAATTGTAAAAAAAATATGATTATAATAAAATAAGATTATAATCCCTTAACCGTTCACACACAGACCCGAAAAACTTATACATTTTGTTGTAATTTCGAATTCATGAAAAGCTTATTCCTGGAATAAAATGAATTCCTAGTTTTTTTGGAATTAATTAATGCAAGCATTGGGCTGAAAATGGGAATTAGTTTTCTAATTCGAAAATTCAAAAAATGCCACAAACATCGAATTATTTTATTCTCACATTAAATAATTCCTATTCAAGGTTAATTCCTGTCGCAAAACGGGCCCTCAGAGCTCTAATATTTCAGTAATCTAGCCAATTTCTTTAAACATACCCATGTCATATGATTTAATCCCAAGGTAAAATTAAAATAAAAGATCAAATAGAAAAAGATTTCCACCATCTAATCTTGTAATATTTTTTTCTTTAAGATATTATAATTAATTCAAAATAAGCAAAATAATAGTTATATTTGACTAATTTATATATTCATGAAAATCATTAGAATATAATATTCTTGCTAGCACTTTCTCAAGAGAATCTAGATCTACAAGCATATTTTTTTTAATGATATCTTAGTGACAAAGGCACTATAAGATAAATTTCAAATCAAACCACTACACAATTTGCAAACAGTGTGGAAACTTTTCATTGTACATAGACTTTGAAATAACTACGAAATTGAATAAATTGAAAGAGTATCATAAATAAACTATTTATAAATGGCAAGTGGAGAATTTATTTCCTTATGATTAATTAAATGGGTCCATTCTACCCTTTCAAAACTAACTAATATGATTTAAAAACTACTTTTGAAGGACAAGAGAGAATTTATTCCGTTCTAATCAGACAAAGGGATCCATTCGGCCCTTTCCAATTGAATGAATATGTTAAGAAACTATTTAAAAATAACAAGCGGAGAATTTATTCTGTTATATTCAGAAGTTGATCCAAACCACCTTTTTCCAATTGATGGCTAACGTGAGCATTCAGCTGGAAAGCCCTGTGGGAAACGCTTACTATCCGAACAGTAATCATAAATCATATAATTCTTGCGAACCCATTGAAGCTTCTGCTGCTCGCTCGAATCCAAAGCTTCTTTACTATACCATGAATTTGCAGAGCAGTTAGACGAAGAACTGCACGCCTGACCATTAAAATTTCTGTAAGAGGCAACGAATGGAGCTTTGCTCCAGTCGATCTTCACAAGCCCACCTCTAGTTGCCCAGTTGTCTGCGTTCCAGAGGCTCGAATATATTCTCATCGCTTGATTCTTTGGATATGCAACGCCCAAATCCTCGCTGTTCTTGAACACTCTCACCGGAGTTCCATCCACAAGAAACCTGTACAGTTAAACCACCATACAATATTTTATAAGCATAGAAATATGACTCGAGAGAAGGCGGAGATTAAGAAGTTAAGTTGGAGGAGGAATGTTACTGCTTACACAATTTGTTGGGGATTCCAGAGCACAGAGTAATTGTGAAAATCCGCAGTGGGATCAAACCAGAGATAGAATTGCTGCTCCCGATTTCCTTTGCCTTGAGAGAACACATTCGTGTGCATGATGTAAGGATCTCCAGACAGGTTTCCCAGAAATTCAAAGTCTATTTCGTCGTGCTTATCTCCTTGAGACGACAGCTGCACCTATCAATCACAACATATTTAATGAGAACTTGCATATTATAGGTATATAATCCTGAAGATAAAAAGTAGCACTTTTGAGGACTATGAAATAATGAAGAGACGAGACTTACATAGTAAGCAGTAACAGTGCCTGCCGAATTACCGGGCACCAACTTTACTTGCATATCAATTTTGGCAAACAGATATTCATTCGTCGACTGGAACCCAGAACCTGTTTTTGGATTTGCAAAGGAAGAAAACATAAATTATGGTGAGCCACCTTCGAATTGAACAAATAAACCATGTATCAAATACATAATATGTATAATAGATACCTGAGGACTGGTCGAGAGTTAGCTGCAATCCCTGGCCGTTGTCAAGTATCTTAGCATGGTCATTCCCCCATGTGATGTCGAAATCACTGTAAAAATTGGCAGAGACGTGCTGGAGAAACACAAGATGGGTGAGGATCAAACACAAGAAGAAGAGCGCCATGATTATTAATGAACGATGATTGATGTTATCTAAATGAATGCAGTTTTGTTGTTCTAGAATTGAGTAGAATGTCGAGAGACAATGGAGGAAAAGAGCATATATATACTGTCTGTCAAACGACGGACTCTCCAATGAAAACCAAAACCCAGAAGGTTCTGAAAAGTCATCCGTGTTACGCGGTTTATCGTCTGATCCATCTGTTTACACTTGGAAGTACGATTATGTGAAGAATGAGTTATTAGTAAAGACGTAAGCAAATATACCCAACGCGAAATGGGCACGAAATCTTCAATGTGGAAGGAAGTAAAATCGAACAAGTTTGCGCGTGACAGAGGGGAAGCAGTTGTCTGTCTAATTATTATCTCTCAAACTTCTGAATGTATGTTTTATCGACTAACGTAAGCGTTTTCATGTCACTGATGTAAGCGTCTCTAATGTCCATTGTCAAAATGCACTTACGCCTTCGTTCATATTTGTTATACCTACTTAAAATATCTTTTCGTCCGGGCCCCGATTCCATAATGGTGGTCACACAGCCGCCTGAATTTGATGGTTGTATGGCGTATTTATGCACCTTACTGTAAAATACAATCAGAATTTCAGGCTGGCTGTATCGCACTAAGGGAGGATTCTTACATGCCGACAAAATTTGTGGACTGTATTATTATTTATATGACTGCATTTAAAAAAAATCTTGTTCACTATTTAGATATAATTTTGAGATACATGGAAATGTTTTTTTAAGTAAATCATCAGGTGCAATACAACGATAAAATTATCCCAACAGATGACTTCGAAATTGAGTAGATTACGTTGGAATGCTAACGTGTGGACCAAGCAATGAGTGAGGAGCAAGAATTGTGATGTTTGTGCATGGAAGGCTTCTTATCCCCACCCATCTACCATCTTCCACCTCTTGAGAGACATCAATTTTCCAGCATTCATATGGTACGTCCAATAGAATGGGGTCTCCATAAGTCACTAAATATGGAAAATCGTTGGATTAACATTTATAAAATGGGGTCTTTCTATAAGTCACTAACATATGGAAAATAGTTGGATTAACTTTTATAGAATATGGCCTCTCTCCATAAGTGACTAACATGTGGAAATTTGTTGGATTAACTTTTTTATTTCTTTACTAATTTTTTTATAAATATGTTTGTTATTAATTATATTTAAATATATATAATATTATTTAATAAATTATTAATACTAATCATAAAAGTTGTTAAGTGGTGAGAGTAATATAAATAGGAAGTGGTAGGGGGTTACAGTCATTTGATTTACAACTTGAGGTGATGTTAGGAATGGACCAATTTCTATTAGTTTTATCTTCTCCTTCCTTTTGATCTTGTTGGTCCTTGGTTTGACAGGATTTACACATATAAAATGCTATCAAGCTACCCATCCAAATATTAAGAAGTGGCTAACTTCTATGATGGACACCTAAATGGACTTGGACCAACTAACAAGGCTCTCAGTAAATCGCTTCTATACTTTTGGCTTTACAAAGCCAAGACTGGTGTAGCAATGATCTTTCTTCAAGCTTCCTACAAAAATTTGTACTAGAAGATCATAAAAGATAGATATCTCATGTAAGCTTCAACATAACAAGGAGATGTTAGGTAACAACCAATCACCCATTGAACATCGACTTGCATGGAGTATGAGATTTTTTTATCAATTTTGTCAGACAACAAAAAATAAAATAAAGATATTCTATAACTTGATTTAAAATTTTCTATGAAGAAAATACAACTGTATGTAAAGAAAACCCTAGCTTAGATCAATGCCTCGTTAATTGGGCAATGAGTCATTTAAAGACAAGACATCCTACTAAAAGTTTGAGAAGTATAGCTATGTGATTCATAACACATTTGCATTACAAAGTGTTAATCTATAGTTTTATGATCAATCCTACTTATCATAATCCTAAAATAATATTCTATGGATTTGCAATTGAAATTCAAACTTTTTAATTAATTCTTTGAATTAAATCATGAATCCACCACATACATCATAACAATGCAATGAAATTTAACAAGATCTTTGATTCAATCATATCGAGACACATAAGGTCTACAAATTTAAAATATTTCTGAGATTTACTTAAATTTAGCTATACTTGTCATACAATATTTGATAATGCTTAAAAGACACAAAAACTACACAAAACTACACTAATTCTTATTTCTCCACACCTTGCTCTGGTATTTTCAGTACATATACACCAAACAACATAAAAATGGAATGATAGACTCAAAAAATCTATTTGAATATAAAAAATTGGACCCCTTTTCATGGTCTTGATTACCCTTTTATAGGAACAATGGTAGCAACAAGCTACCTACCAGAGATGACACTTGTCAAAATTTTACGTTCTTGGGTAGAAGGAGACCCAAATAGTATAAGAAAGAAGCCACAATGAAAGAGTAATATTTACACATCTTCAAGCATGTCCCTATTGATGTAGACTTGTGAATCAAACCCATGACATCTTGATAACGGCGTCAAGTGTCGCATTAAATTTTCAAGATAATACAACACTGACAAAACTATCAGTATGACATAGTCCTTTCACTCCTTTACATACATCTGCACCTACCCATTGTACTCATCCTTCGATCCTTTTGTACAATTCTTCACTCAATTTCTCATGCAGAGAACTCCCTTAGATCACCCTCTAGTATGGTCATGTTTTCGATTAAATTCATGCGATCAAATGGATTGCAAAATACAACTTCTACAAATTTAAATTATAGCTTGATCTTCATCTACCCTACTCCATCAGATGGTAACAAGAGGTCCAACTACCTTTGACTTACAATCATGTCACTCAGGCCCTTATATTATCAAATAGAAATGTTCCACGACAACAAAATATCCATAGAAGTAACTCGACCTACTATCCTTTATTCTTTGACGATAAATGAGATGTGACAACATCGCGTGATCCCATGGTGTCTTCTCTTTCATTGACATTTTGATCATGTGATCATGCCACCTATCACCATCGGGCCCACATTTAGTTTATTTGCACTCGTCATGTGTCAAAATTCTCTAGACATTTATAATTTTTGTTAATTGGAATCACGAGACTAGGAAATTTTGACACTTGGCACTCTCGGGCCCACAAGTCACTTACCTCCTAAATTCTTCGATGGACAATGTACTTTAAAAGCCTCCCTTTAGAACTTTAGGATTTCTCCCTCTCGGCTTCTTACTCTAGTTAGTTGCACCTCGAATGCCAATTCTCCGCTCCAAAGCATTGCCCTAGTCTTTTTTTCATGATTTCAGGATTTTACCTACCTTGCTTCTATTTTCGATTGGGATTTCAATATTTTACCTACCTTTGCTTCTATTCTTGATTACTTGCACCCCAAGCACCAAATCTCTTCAATTAAAGTACTTAGCCTATTCTTGAAGTTCAAATGTGCCATCAACTTGTCAAATTTCTAACAACTTTTCCTTTTCACAATTGTAACTTTGGAGAATGTGGACCCCATGCTTCTTATCAAAGTTTCAGGATTTTCCTTCATCCGCTGCCAACCTAAAACTTATAAAAATATTAAAGGGGAAAGACCTAAAGAAGATAGAACATTAAGATTATAAAGACTACAACCCCTTTTCATGATAAATAAACCTTCACTTAAGTAACAATGAAACATGATATTTACCAACACAAGTAGGGTTTCTAAGATTTTCAAAGGAAATCAAAAAGGAACCCTAGGGAAAATTGGTAAAAATGCAAGACAAGACCCAAGAATTTTAACCTCAAAAATCCCTACCAATAGTTTCTCTTTCTAGGGATGATCATGACACATGAGTGATGAAAGAACCATAGGATAATTGGGAGAGCAGACCACAAAAACTAGAGTAACAAAATATAGACAACGACAAACAAAACCCTATATACATGAATTTACATATGATAAAGACCTAAAATCTACTTCTCATGGAAAAGATCTACTTCAAGAGAAGTTTTGTTTTAGGAATTGTCCATGAATAGGAAATTATAGAACGTTTCCATCTATTTCCCTGAGGAAATATGAATTTTCATCTGATGACTGATGAATCACATATGGCCTTGACAAGATAGGATCAATATTTCCATGGTTTCCTTCATCTTCCCCTATGACATTCCATATTAGCACAATATTACCAATGTCAAGCTTTCTCTTAGTTGTCATCTTGTCATACAAGTGTTTAGCTTGCAATTGGAGTTTGACATTTTTAGCATCAACTTCTCTCATGTTCTCATCTAGCTCTATGAGGTCATCCATATTCAATTGGATTTCATCCTTAATTTATTAATCTTAAACTTGGATGAATCTATACATCTCCATCTTGTTGTTCTATGGCAATCTATCAAGGATTCCATACACCAAATCAAAAAGTGCACAACCAATGTCCTTTAAAATTACCCTATTTGCCCAAACTACTAATGACAATTGTGAATCCCAGGCCATCTTATTTAAATTGTCTAGGATTATCTTATTTATTTTCAATAAGCTCTTGTTACTTGATTCATCCTATCCATTTTATTGTGGGTGGTAGGGTGATGAGTATGATGTTTGGATACGAAACTTACTACAAAATTCATGATATTATTATGATCTGAAACACATTGCATTGTTAGACACAATTCTCTTTGGACAACCAAATCTGGTAATGATATTGTTTAGGAAAATTTTTTTTCACCAACTTTCCAATTGCTCTCTTGGTTGGGATCGCTTCCATCTATTTAGTAAAATAACTAGTTGCAACTATTATCCTTGAGTGACCACCACTAGAGATTTTTGTGATTTTTCTCACAAAATCTAATCCCTACTGCTGAAAAGGATCCTTGCCTTCAATTGGCGTCAAAGGCATGTTCCCTAAAAAATTTAATTTTCCATAAAACCATTGACATGCATCACACTTTCTAACCAACTAAGGTGCATCTCTAAAAAGTGTTGGCTATCAGAATCCTTCTATTAAGACCTTATGTGCAATTGTCTTTTACATATAATGACCTCCACAGACTCCAATATGCATCTCTTCCACAACCTTTGTAGCTTGGGTTTTATTCACTCATTTCAACATGATTCCATTAACATTCCTCCACCACAACTTACCAATTATAATGGTATACTTAATAGCATGTAGCTTCAGGGTTCTCCTTTTTCTTTTGTCCATTCTTGGTGGACACTTCATTTTTGCAAGTAGAAAATGACATCACTATATCGACCACACCCTTCCATATCATAGAGATATGCTCTATGATCTTCTTCAAGTTGGTTAATCTGATTGGCATCAAGATTTGTAGTAGCCATCAGTTTTTCCAACCCCTTGCTTCTAACTTGTTTAGTAATTTAGATTTCAATGTTGAATTCTTGAATTCTATTGATCCATATGCATCTTCTCCCTGAGACCTCCTATTGGGTGAAGATGTCTTTAACAACAACACTAGGCACATAAGCTACAACAGTAGCTCCCACAAAGTAACATCTAACAACGTTGTCTATCTTCACTAGTATGTAGGCATTCTTCTCATTTATCTCATACTTCAGCAAGCTACAACTTGCAGGAATAATTTGCTAAAACATGCAATTGGTTTCTCAAATCCCTCAGTGTTATTTTGCACTAGTACTACAACAATTATGTGAAAATATGCAAAGGAGAAAATTTGCATCATCTTGGTATAATTAGGGGATTTTAAAACTAGGGCTTTCTTAAGGGCTCTCTTAGTGGCTTGAAATAAAATAATAGGTTCTCCATCCTAATTTACCTGAGTACCATTTTTTGGTATTTTGGATAGGGCCTACTAATTTCTGCAAAAATTGTCACAAAAATTCTTAAGAAATTGACCTGCCCAAAGAGTGATTGAATATCCTTCACATTTTTTGGTTGTGGTATCCTATCAATTTCTTCTACTCTTTCAAGGTCTATCCTTACCTCCTATTTTGAAATTAGATGCCACAACAACTTCCCTTTAGTAACCCCAAACACACATTTCCTTGGGTTTAATGATACTTCATACTCCAATGCCCTGATGGAAATATTCTCTAAGTTCTCACAATCTTGTTCTTCCCTCTTAAATTAAGCAGTCAATTCATCTTTAGAAACCACAAGGAAATCATCAATGAACTCTTCAAAAGCCACATCCATGACCCTCTAGAAATTTGCCCCAACATTTGTCAAACCAAAAGACATCCTCACATAAACATATGTTCCCCAAGGTGTGGTAAATGTGGTTTTATATTATTCCAACTCCTTGACCACTACCTAGTTATAGGTTGAGAACCCATCCATCATTGACATAAGTTCTGAACTAGTTACTATCTATAGCATCCCTTCCATGTTGGAAATCCCATAACTATCCTTTAATGAAGATATGTTTAGGTTTCTAAATTCCACACATAATCTAATATCTCCATTCTTCTTTCTTACTAGTAGTAAGTTAGAAACCCATGATGAAGGTCTGAGTATGATGATTCCCGTATCTCTGAGTTTCATTAGTTCTTCCTGCATTTTAGGTGAAAGGGTTAGATTTATGGGCCTCTTCTTCTATTTGAAAGGCTTAGCATTTTTCTTCAATGGAATGACATGCTAAAAAAAATCTTCCTTGTATGCTTTTATATTGTCATAGGACCATGCAAAAACATGTGTATGTTTTGTTAACATGTTGATAAGAATATTTCTAATATTTGGGGACAACCTCTTTTGAATGTACACCTTCTCAGGTGTCTCTTGTGTCCCTAAATTAGTTTCCTCCAAATCATTGGGATTTGTTGTAGTAGTAACACTTTACACTCTCTCTTGATTATCAAATACCTTCTCAAGTACTACTAGACCTTTTGGTACCTTGTTATTCTTCAACTATATGACCTCATTACGCAAAACTTGTTATTTCCCATCAATCACTTAAACATAAGTGTTGAAATGAATTTCTTGGCAAGAAAATTTATCCTCACAATTCAAAAATCTTAGAGTGTCCTAGTCATCATTAAACACCTATCCATTGAGTGAGACCAACAATACTCCTACACCTGACCCCTAATTTGAACTAGCACCATTGAAATACATAATCCATAATTCACCATCATCAGATCTATTATTGATTTCTTCTTTTAGTAATACATGTTTCTATTCTTCATTTAAAACTAGTTCTTTAGTCTTAAATGCATTTATATCAATATCCACAAAGCAAGTTATATCGTCATCTATATTTTTCTCAATCATGTGAGATACTCTTGGTTCCCTTTCAATGTTTACATATTTTTCATCAATAACAAAGGTAGAAAAAGATAGATAACACTGTAAACTTCCCGCCATGATAGGACTCCATTTTCTTGATAACAACATTTCATAACATGAGGGTTAATGTCCACAACCAATACACTCATGGTTAAGCCATTTTCAGCTAATGCAACCAACTTATATGGTAGGGCCTTAATGGCACCAATCACAGAGACCTCCCTAGAGTCTAGAGCACAATGCCTACCCTAGGTAGTATCTACCTTCAAACCCAAAGATTCCATGATTTTATATGGCACTACAGTATTAGATGCACCTAACTCTATCATGCAATTTTTCACTGTTTTACTATTTATGATAACACTAGGAAAAAAGGGATCAATATTGTCCAAATATGCATTTATAGTATGGTCTAAATATATTTGAGGAATTTGAGTGATAATTCCCTTAATTTCCTTATTTCTCTTTGTTAGCTACCCACTTTCTAAATCTGACTCACCTACTAGATTAAGTCTATAAGATGAAACACTATTTACCCAAGCCATGGTTTTAATTCTATGTTCTTCTATCATCATCATTTCTAGTAAAGGAACTTTAATAGTAATTTTTGAAAGTAATTACAACATGTCAACAATTGTATAATTTGGAAGTTCAAACTGCATACTTGACATTTCCTTTTTAGCTTTCACCTTGGTGTTTTGAGTAACAATCTTCTACTCCAAGTCTTTTTGGGAAAGTGTATCAAGTTCACCAAATTCTTTATATTTCTCTTTAGATGTTGCAATATTAGGCCTCAAAATCTCAGCTTTCTTTGGTTCCCATTTTATTTCCTTTTCTTTCTTTAATTTTTTTAGTCTCTTCCTTAAATGGTCCTTTTAGAGTAACCATGTTAGCTCCATGTTCAACATTGCACTATTGATCATCAAAATCATCCTCATCATCAAAAAATATCTTTTGATGGTAAGATTCATCCCTTCTTCTCTACTCATTCATGTCAATTTATTATGATTCATAATATGAGATGTCACTTACTTCTCCAAAGTAAGATCATACCATTTGCAACTAACATCATCATTTACCATCCTCTATTCCTCTTGTTCTTCACCAACTTCTTCACTAGTAGAAATGGATTGTGTAACTATACAAACTCTGGTGCATGGGGTGATTAAGAAGCCATACACCATGGTGAATCATCAATAAAATTAAAATTATTGCTCTGCAATGTATCTAGGGTTACTTTATCATTAGTGTTACTCCTTTGGGTTGGCTGAATGGGCTTGCCATATTTCTATTGAGTATTGTAAGGGTAGCTTGACAATTTGGGCTGCCTATTGAAATTATTGTTGAGCTGAGGCCTGTCCTGTCCAAGATTCTTATCATTCCTTATATTTTTTCCTTTCAAATCCTTTAACACACTCAGTACCTTATCCAACTTATAATCATCTTGCTTCATTGATCATAGAGTCTTGTCAAACTCATTTTTATTACTTTTTCTATTGACCAATTTGGGGTAATCTCTTATCACATGCTTTTTAGAAGCCCTTCGATTAATCTCAATGTTAACAACAACCATAAATGCATCTCTTAGAGTGAAAGTCTCCTTATCTCTTAGAAGGTATGCCATCTTTCCATCAAATCCATTAAAATATGTTGTCAAACAAACATTATAATCCAGTCTCATAACCTAGAACAATTTGTGTATTGTTGGATACAATTGTCTGAGGGAGATTGTTGAATACAATTGTCCAATTGTGTGTTGTCTTTGATGTCACACAAATTTCATATCTATAAATAGTTCTGTGTGTCTACCAAGCTCAGTTAGTTAGCAAGGTAATTTTCAAGTGTCTACCGAGATATCTCGGGTGTCAAAGAAAAGTATGGCAGAAGACAGTGTTAACCGAGCTTCCAAGGTTATCAAAGGAAAGTTAGAGATTACCGAGCTAAGACAGTGTTAACCGAGCTTCCACGGTTATCAAAAGAAAGTTAGTGATTACCGAGCTTACTCGGTCTCCGAAGGATGTTGTAGAATTCACTGTGGTTACCGAGTTCTCTCAGTCATCAATGAAATAGTTTTAGAATTAATGTTTACTGAGCAAGGTCGATCCAAGTAAAGAATTTTGTTTATTCCAGTCGACTGTTACAATAATTGTTAAAAGTTGTAATGATTATTAGTGTCGACTTGTTAATCTAAATGAACAATCTGAATGGTATATATGTAGAAGGTCAAGTGGTGGATTGTGTAGAATGAAAAAAAAAGAGTAATATGAAAGTGTGAAGTTTGTGAGCGAACATGCAAATCATTTTGAAGGAAGGTGTGTGCGAATTTTGAAGGATGGTTAGATATCCTTGAGGAGCAGCAAAGATTTATTTTGATCAGAAAGGATCTAGTAAAGCCGAACAAAGATCTGTAATCAGCAATTTAGTTGCATCACTATTCAGGTCATTTCATTGTTACTTTCTTACCATTGTAGCAGTGATTTCAAAATCTCCTAACCGAGTTGGTTTAATAGCCATTT
Source organism: Chamaecyparis obtusa (assembly GCA_027943335.1). NCBI lineage: Eukaryota > Viridiplantae > Streptophyta > Pinopsida > Cupressales > Cupressaceae > Chamaecyparis > Chamaecyparis obtusa. The sequence goes on along the minus strand of BSBK01001849.1, from coordinate 61,126 downwards.
TGTAAATCCTCTAACAAGGTGATAGTTCTATTGAATTGTTTCAAGACCTCTTACAAGGCCACTCCTAACAGGGTGATTAAATCCTCTAACAAGGTCACACCTAACAGTGTGTTTTGTAACCTTTTACCAGGTTGGCTCCTAATAGGGCATCACTTTAGAAGAGTGAAAATCAGTAACTAGTTGCATTGGTGGTTTTTCCCATATTGGGTTTCCACGTTAAAATCTGGTGTCTCTTGTGTTCATGTTATTTTCTTTATTCATGTATGTTAATCACTGATGAATGCCTAAGAACAGTTATAATTAATACTCACTACAATAACTGAGTTTCAACATTTCTCTGTATGACTGTAGTAAATGATTTAATAAGACATATAAGGGATCTGTGTAAGATTTTGTGGTTAATTGATTCACCCCCCCTCTCAGTTACTACATCCATATTTCCAACAGTGTATACCTTTTTGGAATCTTATTTTGAATTCTACAATAGCCTCATTTGGTGATTTCTTAATGTTATTGAATTTATTTAACATGAAAGTGTATGCACCCTAAAATGGTCACCTAGACTTTGGGCCCCATTCTTGCAATTTATCAAATCCCTGAATCAATATTTTCAAAATCAATATCTTCAAATTTAAACCAATTTTCCTTGATCAAATCCTATTTTTATCATTTATTCAATTATTTTCCATGGGCTAACCATTTTATCCTAAGTCTTTATTTATTTAAAAATAATTTCCTCCCCTTTTATTAAATAAAAAGCCCCCACTTTTCCTCTTATCCTAAGTTGCACAAATAAAGCATTATTCTTATTTTATAAAAAGAAGAAAAGGCCTTTTTGTCTCACATGAGGCTCAAAAGTCAACACTTTTTTCTCATTGGAGGAGACTTGTGCACATGGATTGCTCCTCTTTCAAACTCCACCCTTGATCAAATCTTTTGCCTCTTAATCTCCATGGTCCATTCCTTTTCAATTCCTTTAAAATTAGAGCTCTTTTCTCATTCTAGGATCCCAATTTTTGAATACTAATCTTATGCTGCAGGATTTCTTGGAGACTTTGGAGCTTTGGAGATCTTCTTGCATTATAGCTTTCATTCTTGCATCATAGCTTCATGTTTATGCTTTCTTAGTAAGATTTCCTTTCAAGTTCTAGATTAGTTCACATAGCTTAATTAGTAAGGCTTGCAATACTTTCATTTCCATAGCTTACTTGCATCTTCATTCTTAGCATAATTGCATTGCATTTCCATTCTTGATTCTTGAGGATATTGGCATTCTTGCCCTTGTCTCATTGAATCTCCCATTGTGTGGTTTACTAGCAAGGTTGCATGCTTCAATAGCTCTAGCTGAGAGCACTATACACATCCTTGTGACTCCATACCTAGGGAGCTCTAGGTCACTTTCTCAAGGTTTCCCATTCATGGATTCTCTTGGAAGTAATGACTTAGAGAAGTGCACAATTTGAGTGTACATTTTTGGAGCCCACTGTGGGGCAGAACACTCTTGTTTTGTCCTTCTTTTCATGCATTTCCATCAATTTTTTCGTCATCATTTTTGCTTGTTGTTTCGGCTTTGTTTTTCTATTTTTCTAACAGATTATCATGCCATAGTCTTCCAGTATCATGTGATACTTTATTATATACCTATGCGATACTTTTCCAGTAAAAGTATCGTGCGGCTTTATAGGTTTCTGTCGCATAGCCATACAAAACTTCATCGCCTGAACATAGTGCGAAGTATCATCCAGGAGGAAAATATCACACCACTATACTGTAAAGTATCGTACGATTCTTTCTCTGACTGAACTATCGCACAGGCCTGGTAGTGACTAGTTTTAGTTGTTTCTTTGCAAGAATTTGATTGGTTTGCTTTGGATTTCTGGTTTGCTGTGGTAGAACAGAGTTTGATTTGCAGATTTTATTTGGTTTTGATGTGCTAACTATTGTGGGGCTAACAATTTGTGCTTGTAGGTGCTCTCATTGCTTGAATATTTTCCAAAAGAACACATGTCAAAGCTCCAAATGCATAAGGGCTACTAATCATTTCTTGCAGGGCTGCCCGAAGCATAAAAACAAATCAAGTGCTTGTTTATTGCTTTCATTTTGAGTGTGGCATATACTAGTTGTTTCTTTTCATAGGCACTTAATATCTTGTTATAGGAATCTTTTGGTGGTAGGAGAAGTATACTCTTCACCCTTGTGGTGAAACAAAAATCTTGACCCATCTTTGGATTTTGAAGGCAAGAGGGTAATTGAACCTTTTCTTGGTGTGTTTGGGAGAAATTTGTGAGCTAGGAGAGTATGCTCTTCACCCTTGAGGTGAACCAGAGATCTTGACACTCAAAGTTTGATCCACTCTTTGTTTAGTTTTAGAATCCTTTAGTGGGCTTGCTCTTGAGCAATCAAGAGGAATGACCCAAGTGGGGACAAGCCTATAGCTGACTATTCTGACCCACTATAAACTCAAGGCTATCAAGGACACAAAACCTTGGTAGACGTAGTACTTGTCTTCATTTGGTGTGAGTACTTGTGAGATTATGACCATGAGGAAAATGTTAGACAAGAATTCTTAAAGTACTCTTGTGGCCGAGAGGTCCTTTCCTTGTCACAAAGTAAGGAGTCCCTTTGGGGAGCAAGAGGGGTATTACAAATGGAAGCCCTTACTAAGAACCATAGATAGAAGCCACCCTATTTTTTTGCTTAGCTTCTTGGTGCTAGGATTGATCCTAGTGAACTAACCCGAATCACCCCAAGATTACTCACCATCTGTGTTCCTTTGGTTGTGTCATTGACACTTCCATGACATAGCCAATATCTATTGTGGGCAACCACTTTGTGTGAGGCAATGGAGCATCAAGTGGGGCCAAGTTGTTAATTATTGAGCCTTTGTCTTTTTAGGCTAGTAAGTGCTTGAAGTGTTCTTGTTGTGATCTACCCATGTAAATGTTCTCAAACATCAAACATTACGGTAGCATTCATAGGATTTTCTTTGCTTTGATATCACAATTGCTTGTCTTGGCAAGGTTGCTTTTTCCCTTGTGCAAGTGTTTTATGACACGTTTGATCACCTACTATTTGCAAACCTATCTATTGTCTACTGTTATTGTATTCTAAACTATGAAATCGAACTTCCCAAAATGAAGCATTGACCAAATTACCTTTAAAACTAAAATTTAAACACTCATTAGTCAAGAATCATACAATCCTAAAATATCATCGCACACTGTTCTGAGTTTTATCGTGTGATATACTTCATTGCTGAACAACTGTCACACAGCTTGCTTGGAAAATATCGCATCCATTACCTGGAAACTATCGCACTACTTCGTGCAAAATATTATTTTGGAAGATTGTATTGTTCTATTAGCTTGGAAACTATCACACATAGTCTTTTTGTTGTTTGTCTGATTTATGCCATTTTCAACCTTTCTTTGGTCGATCCAAATTTTAGCGAGTCTCTTACCTTATAGTTGGAAGCCTATTTGTACCTTGGGTTCCTATGTTTTGACCTCTTGAGTTAGTATTCTTTGATTTCACAAGTGATCTTGGTTGGAATCGGTAAGTTAGAAGTCATCCTTGTTGAAAAAGCAAACCTTTAGATTCTTTGGTAACACACTTGGAGAGTCTTAGTAGTCTCTTGTCCAATTCACTTCCATCAAAAGTCAATTTCAATTTCAAATATAATTTGGGTTAAATCCATCCTCTTGATCCATATGTGTTAGGATACTTATCCTTTTATTATACACCTCTGTGGCAGTGTTGGTTTACACCTCTTGTTAGCTTTCTATCTTACCATCTCTTTTTGGATAATTGAATACTTTTACTATCCTAGTTGGTATTGATGTTTTGTAGGGTCATCTTATCACCAAGGGTCTTTTTCTTTCATGTCTATTATGACAAGGTACCAGGTTAGTCAAGGAAAATAGCCTCAATTTGTCTTTGACTAGCTACCCTTAGTCCAAACTCGTCAAAAGTGAGAGGGAAAAGAGCCCATTTTTTATCAATCACCTAGGAGTGAGTGTGAAGCTTGGTTTGACCCAAAGAGAAATCCTAGTGAGTTGACTACCTCTTTAGCACCTTCTCAATTAGATATGGACATGAGTTACACCATGACTAGAAAGGAGAGAGAAGCAATGGATCTAAATCTTGATGACATCTTTCAGAGACATAGGGATAACATGCTATTTGGTGATGACAATCAACCAGAATCACTCCCTATCAACACAAGATATTTAGATGACCATCAGAGAGCTAAAAGACATTATGGACGAGCTCACCAAGATGCATGGTCAAAACATAAAGACCAGAACAACAAATCTTGTGATGCTCATGTGAGTGCAACATTTACTAATGACTTGTTCAAACATTCGAGGCCCAACTCTCCACTCAAAACAACCTCAAGGTATGTGAATGAAAGGCTTAAAAGAATTGACCGTGAAAAGAAAGCCTTTTTGGATGAAAAAGCCGCTAAAGAAGAGAGGTTTAAACTCTTAGAGGTGGAGCAACAAGCTTTGTTAGAATTGAAAAGAAAAGCACTTCAAGATGAAGAAGATAGGCTTTTAGCCTAGCAACTCAATGACCAATTCAACAACAGGGGTACCAATAGTGGAAACAACTCTCCACCATCTACTCCCTCAAGAACCCCACGAAGCAGAAGGCAGTCAAGAACCCCTTCAAGATCTCCTAGTCCTAGAGGAAGAAGGACTTCACAACATAGGAGAAAAAAAACTCCTAGGAACTCAAGACAACCCTCCCAATGAACTCATCATGGCTCCCAACATGGAGGAAGTAGTGCAAGTTTTGATGATCAAGACTTTATGAGGATGCAACAAGAACCACTATTCCAACAATATGTGGAAAAGTATCTAGATCAAAACAAGGATAAGTTCCTAGAGAGCTTGATGAACAAGGGTGCCAGAGTCCCTTACAACTTTGATGTGGATAGAAAAATCAAGAAACAAGGTCCATCCCAATAAGAGGAGATCAAACAAATCAAGCGTATGATGGAAAAGGTGTTGGCACCTAAGAGTTCCTTTTCACTTGACTCAATTTGTCCCAATCCTTTTGACAAAAATGTGAGTATGAAGGATTTTCCTAGAAAAGTTGAAATCCCCCAGTATGATAAGTATGATGGCAATGGCGACCCACATGATCATGTGCATCAGTTCTACATCATGAGTTTTGAGTTTCACCAAGATGACTCCTATCTTATGAGATTGTTTTCGAGAAGTCTCAAGGGCCAACACATGGAGTGGTTTACCAACATAACCTCTCCTATCAAAAATTTCAAAGAACTTATCCACAGATTTGTTCAACATTTTGCGTACAACTTGTCAAGATCAGTCACTATGTTAGACTTGTGCAATTTGAAACAAAACCAAGGGGAATCCTTTGTTACCTTTTTACATAGATGGAGATAATTGTGCTCTCGCTATTCTAGGACTATTCCTGAGCATGAAAGGATTGATATCATTGTTAGCAACTTAGTGCTTGAAATGGAGTATGAGGTTTGAAAGATGGTCTTTGATTCCTTTGACACTATGGTCGAAACCACATGTCAAATTGAGGATGTCTTGAAAGAGTAAGGAATTTTGACCAAACATAACAATAACAACAATGGTCAAAATACTAACAACTCTAATAAGGAAAAAGGCAAGCACTCGCACTAGAACAAGAACAAGAAAGTAGTCAATGACGGAGTTGTGGACTCTTCTCAACCCAAGGATCAAGGAGTCCTCCATTTGTCTAGTGCAGTTCAAGCTATGAAGCTCAACACATCCTCCAACCAACAAGAGCATAAAACAAAGCATCAAGATAAGCCTAAAAAGGAGAGGCAACAATTTTCTAAACTTGGTGACTCATATGAGGATGTTTTCGAGATGCTTATTGCCAATAGCCTTGCAAAACCACAAGATTCTACAAAGCACCATATTCCTAACATTAAACCATATTGGTGGAATGAAAAAGCTTTCTACAAATTCCACAATGGCATTGGACATGACATTGAACATTGTTGGAAACTTAAGCACATTATTCAGGATCTTATTGAGAGTGGAAAACTTTAGATTGATGGGTTGAACACCAATGCAGACCATAAGGCATTCAAGGAGCCTTTTCCTAAATATGAGAAGGGGGAAACCTCTAAATGACAAGACCGAAATCAACTATACCTACATAGTTTCAGAAAACATGGTCAATATGCTTGAAATGGTGGAGGAAAATGTCAACATGATGAGGGACAATGACCCATATGGTTACGATGTGGGCTCTTCTCCTATATTTGATGAAGAACCTATGGTGGTGCTTAGGGGTCCTCACTCTCAAAGGTCATCCCAAGCTCTTAACACTGTTACAAGAAGTCAAAACCAAGGTCCCATGGTTATTAGAGGTCCTAGTTCCAACCAGTCTAGCAAACCCAAACAAGTGACATCCAAGAATGTCACCATCAAATTAGTTGTGAGTCCTTATCTGAACTATAACCTTGTTGCTTAGCTTCAAAGAATGCCAGCTCGGATTTCAATCTTTGAGCTTTTAGAATTGTCTCCAAGACATAAACAAATCCTTGAGGATTCTTTGCATGCAACAAATGTTCCTAACAACATAGATGTTGAACAATTCTAGAACATGGTTAACCACCTTGCCAGCCCTCATTACCTAATATTCTCAGAAGAAGATGACAAAGCTTTGAGCCATCCACACAATCTTTCCCTTCATATCGAATAAATGATTCACAAGACCCATGTCAGGCATGTGTTGATTCATGATGGGGGTGCTATGTTCAACATTTGTTCCTTGAGTTTGTTGAAGATACTAGGTTATTCTGATAAAGTTATTGATACCCAAAAGAAAATTACCATTAAAGCCTATGATGAGGCAGAGAGAAGTTCTAAAGGGTTGGCCATCCTTCCTGTCAGGATTGATCCTGTTGAAAAGGATATTTTGTTCCAAATTGTTGATGCTAGTCCTCTAGCATATAATATCCTACTTGGTAGGCCATGGATCCATGACATGCAAGTAGTACCATCCACCTACCACCAATGTGTTAAGTTCCCCTACAATGGAGTAGAATTCTATATACCTGGGGATAACACATTATCTATAAATGCAATTTCAACAGGGACTCATGTTCCACTCAACAAGGAAGTAGAGGATTTTGATGCAACTCTAGCATAGTGCAAGAATAAGTTCAAGCCCATAGACCTTGGTATGGGGGGGTATCAACTTGACTCCTTTACAAAATTGCCTGTCTCACCTAGATCTTATGGTAAACCCTCACAATAGATGTGTCCTTCATCTTAAGCCATGACTTTGTTGGGTACAATTGTGGAGTCCTTAGTGCCTATCCATGATGAAAAAGAAGAGGTGGCTATCAAGGACTGGATTTATAGAGAAGATAAATACATGCACAATGAGAACTTCTCTCCCTCTCCTAAGACATATGGAAGAGGGTACACTCTTGTCAAAATTATGGGCTATATAGGTCATGGTCCTCTTAGTCACAGATTAGATGCTAGATTTGAACCTCTCGATCGTGCTCTTTTTGGCCGCAGGTCTAAAAAAATGGTTGGCCTAGGTTTCAAAAATCAGAACAAGAATCCTGTTCCTATCCTTGGTGAGACGTATAGTGAGGATGAAACAAAGTAAATGCCCAATTTGACAAATCAACAAGACATGTGTGAAGATTGGGTCCCTTCCACTAATCTCCTTTGGGGAGATTCAGATACTCCAGTTGCCCACCCAACAGTTTCAGGCGTAGAACAAGAGGAATCTACTATTGAAGATCTTGTTCAAGAACATCAATACATGAATGGAATTCAAGAAGGTTTTACCCTTAGTGACATTAGAGCTTCCACATCTAGACATCATAAACATGCTTGGTGTAAACACCCCAGTTGGGATTCAGATATGGACTCACACGAATATGAATGGGAATCTCTCTCTGATTCTTCTACAGTTGACATGGACATTGATGTTGTCCATAAATATAGTTCCCAACTTGAGGTAGCTAATGAGTCTAGTGTAGGATTAGAGGATTCAAATCCACAAGTCACTTTAGTGGATGATGCTTCACTTGGTAGGATAAATCCTAATTTGGGTACCTTAGAGGGATACTTGACAGACTCTAACTCTTCGATCACCAAAGATGATACCATTCATATCCACAACATTGAACCCATCATTGACCTACCCCTTGCCAATCCTAACCTAATTGATTGGTCTCAACACTATCAAGAGCCTTAGCTCTTAGCTTTCCAAAATGACTATGAGATAGCATGTTACCTAAATGCCCTTGGGCCCATAGTCTCTTCCACTAGCAAACCAACTACAAGCATGAGAGAACCAGATATCAAGTAGCTTAGTGACAAAATGAAAAGAAAAGAAAAAAAGAATAAGAGTTCTGATGGTAAAAACCACTGCCTGGCAGTGTTAGAACCTAAAAGAGTAAAAATAAAGGATGTATCCAAGGGTGAAAACCTCTTCGAGGCACCTAAGGATGAGGTACTTGATCATCTCCCAATTTACCTTCAAGATAGATCTTCAGTGCTTGTTGAGCCTACACAACCAGTTAATTTGGGTATAGAAGAGGCTCCATAGATAGTGCATTTGGCTCAGTCTCTATCAACACAGGAAAATGAAGCATATACCAAGTTCCTACAGAGCAAGAAGATTAATTTTTCTTGGACTTACACAGACATGCCAGGGTTGGACACTAATCTCATTATGCTTCACTTGTCCATAGCTCCAGGTATAAAACCAATTAAACAAAAATTGAGGAAAATGCATCCTCACATAGCTCTTCTCGTCAAAGCTGAACTAGAAAAACTCCTCAGTGTAGGATTTATAAGAGCCATTGATTATGTTGAATGGATATCCAATATTGTACCAGTTTCAAAACATGACAAGTCCATTTGCGTCTCCACAGATTTTAGAGATCTTAATAAAGCATGCCCAAAGGATGACTTTCCACTTCCTAACATAGACATGATAGTGGACATGACTGTGGGTTATGAGATCTATTCCTTGATGGATGGTTTTTCTAGATATAATCAGATTAAAATAGCTCCTAAAGACCAGGAAAAGACTGCATTCACTTGTGCATGGGGAACCTATTGCTGGAATGTTATGCCATTTGGATTAAAAAATGTAGGAGCTACTTATCAAAGAGCTATGATAACTATATTTCATGACATGATGCATAAGAATATGGAATATTATGTGGATGACACCTTGGCTAAATCTAAGAAAAGGGATACACACTTAGGTGATTTGGAAGTCATTCTAGATTGCATGGAGTAGTTTCAACTAAGATTAAATCCAAAAAAGTGTGCATTTGGAGTCACCTCTGGAAAACTTCTAGGTTTTATCATTTTAGCCAAAGGAATAGAGGTGGACCTAGAGAAATTTCAAGCAATCTTGGATATGCCGCCTCCCAAAAACATTAGCCAAATGAGGAGTCTCCAGGGACACCTTCAATCTATAAGGAGGTTAATTTCACAACTAGAAGATAGAGTTCAACCCTTTAATAAGACATTGCATAAGGGGGTTAAATGTGTCTGGAATGAGGATTGTCAGAAAAGCATGGACCAAATCAAGCAATACTTGGCTAATTCTCCTATCTTAATGCCTCCTATCCTTGGAAAACCACTCATATTGTATGTTTCAGCAACAAAATCTTCCTTGGGGGCATTACTAGCTCAACTTGATGACACTGGAAAAGAAAGAGCTATATATTACATCAGTCTTACTCTCATGTCATATGAGGTTAACTACACTAGTATTGAAAAATCTTGCCTTGCAGTGGTGTTTGCTTCCCAAAAGTTGTGACATTACATGCTTGCGCATACAATACACCTCATAGAAAAGATTGATCCTCTCAAATATTTGTGATGCAAAGTGGATAGCAGAAGTATGGATCAGGACTAAATTTTTCCTTCAAAACCTTCTAAAGGTTAGCAATGAACCTAGAATACAAGATCCCCCAATGGTGTGTACCTTTCAAACTCTTCACAAGTGCTGAAAATGACTCAATTTAGGTTATTACAACCTACAACTGGGTACCCAATTACAATTGTGTCACAAACCCACCAATCACTGGTAACAGGGTAGGTACATGGCATAAATTTAGAGGTCTTTATCTTGTTGTATAGTGAGTTATCAAAAACTAGGGTGATTATAAATGTAGGATGTTCTAAACAGATTCAAGTGCAACGTACTCATGTAAATAGTTACCCAAATTAACCTTGTGGCATACTGCTCTGATAGAGCGGTCTACAGTTTGAAGACTCTACAAACACATAACATGACTCTTTACAATATTTCCAGATAGAGTCCTACTTCAAATATTCCTACTATATCTATAATGCATAATAGCTTTGGTAATTTATGCTAGACTTGAGGATTACAGGAGGGAGTTCTTTGATTGTGTTTCAAAACATGTCTATTTGAATTAGAAGGAGATTGGATACTGCATTTCCCTTCTCAGCTTTCACAAAATGCACAAGAAAAGTAGTGAAGGTGACAGTGAACAATGCTTGATAATACCTCTGTTCACACATTTAGTCTCAAACAAAACAATCATGGGCTCTGAAACGTTTGCAAACGCAAATACTAACTCCACACACCGATGGTCCATACATTCGAATAGTCTTACTACAAATCAACACAAGAATAGGTTATTGCATTCAAAGTATGTTTATTTTGAACTAGGAATAGATTGGAGATTTCCCTACCCCTCTTAGGCTTGTGAAATACATTGAAATAGTAGAATATAACACAATGTGGAAGGCTCAGCAATGGAAAAGTTTGAAAGTGACAGCAAGTTTGGTTCATGATTGTAAAGTCATGACAATCGGTGCTCCTATTGCCATAGGCCCTAAGCATAAAAGGAATCACAAGGTAATGTGTGTAATAGTCTCTCTCACCACATCTTCCACCGATTTGAATCTCCAATCACCAGTTACATTGACTGTACACAGTCAGTTAATGGTGCACACATTTCAATTGTACACCTAGGGCATCAACACAAACTCAACCCCCTGCACCTCAACCAAAACAACTCGTATGCTTTTTGAAGATCATGAACAAAACTATTTTCCCACCAAGGATCATTTGAATCCCATGGTGGAAGTATGGGTTATGCCAATTATTTGGGACACTTGATTTAGGGAACAAGAATAGTAAACAAGAATAGAAACCTAATGATTTATGTTGCAGGACAAATTCACAACATGAAACTAGATTAGAAAGAGACTAAGACACGAGCCTACCCAGACATGTTGGATTCACAACCCCAGATCCTTGTATCTGTGTGTGCAACTTCATTGTTACTCCCCTATTGCAGGAAAATGGTCTTTGTTTTTATTGACTTGAAAAATGCCAAGATTAAAATCTATCTTCCTACTTCCCACCTATAAGGCTAAGTAGGCATTCCCAACGGTTAAGTTGGCAACAATCTAGCCATTGGGAATAGTTTTACAATTTTGTTTACAAGTTTTGTAAACAATCCTTTTGTAATCCTAAACTAAGTTTTGATGATCCGACATGGATCTTATTAAAAGAAAACCTAGGATCTAAGAAAATAGCTTAGATGAGGTTCGGGAAAGCTTGCTGACCATTAGCTACCGAGGGCTTATTAATGCCAATCTCAGGGCTAGGTCTTACAATTGGTGTCCATTATAGAACCTTTGACATGACCTATGACTAGGGTGCTCCTACACCAATTTTCTTAGTAAGGCTGCTCTCACAGGTAGACTTCCTAAGTGGATGATGATCTTATCAAAATTTGACATAGAGTATGTTGAGCGTAAAGCTATAAAAGGACAAGCCATTGTAGATCAATTGGCTAATTTCCCAATTCAAGACATCATGCCTATTCAAGTTGAATTTCTAGATGAGCACATAATGTACATGATTACAAGAACATGGAAGATGTTCTTTGATGGCTCTTTTATGCAAAATGCTTTAGGAGCTAGAGTGTTATTTGTTTTTCCTCATGGGTACAGAATTCCTAAGTCCTACAAACTATTGTTCCTATGTACAAATAACATTGCTAGGTATTAAGCTTTGACAAATGGACTAAAAATGGAAATAGAATGGAGAATCATAGAGTTTCATATCTATGGGGATTCATAATTAATAATCAACCAGGTTAATGAAGAATACCAAACAAAGGATGAAAAATTAGTACCCTACAAGAAAATGGTTGATTCATTGAGATGATATTTCACCTTTGTTACATTTCAACAAATCCCTAGAGTAGAGAATAAAGCAGCTGATGCTATGGCTACATTGGCTTCACTTCTTCAGCTAGAACAACATGAGTCCATATTCAAATTCCTGGTGGAAGAGCTACACTATCCTATTTATGACTCCAAAGAAAGCCATGTCATCTGTACCCTTATTGGCCATGAGTCATCCCGCTATGGTGCCATTTACTCATATCTCTATGATGGCATTATTCCCGACACCTTAAACTATTCTGAATGAAGAAACTTAACGTGAAATGCCTCTCGCCACACCCTTATCTCTGGTGATCTGTATAGGAGGGGTTTAGATGGGATACTTCTTAGGTGCTTGGAAAAGGATGAGTCTGATCAAGTGTTAGCTGACATTCATGAGGGCATTTGTGGAGGACATTCCAGTGGTCTTTCCATGGCCCGAAGGTTTCTTAGGTTTGGGTACTATTGGTCTACCATGTAGATAGATGTAGTAGCTTTTGCTAAATCATGCGAAAAGTGTCAGAAACACGGTAACCTAATACATGCTCTAGGCAGGGAGCTTATTCCATCTATATCTCATTGACCATTTTAGCACTAGGCCTTTGATCTTGTTGGGCAAATTCATCCCAACTCATCAGGTGGACACAAATTTATCATCACTGCTACTGACTACTTTACTAAATGGGTAGAAGATGTTCCACTTTTTGTTGCCTCAGGCAAGATAGTTTCTCTATTTATTTTAAACCATATCATCTGTCGATATGGAGTGCCTTCTGAAATAATCACCGACAATGGAGGTCCGTTCAAAAACAAGGACCTTAAACAACTCTGCAAGAAGTTCAAGATAAAATAACATTGGTCCTCCATTTACTTCCCGCAAGGAAATGGACAAGCAGAGGCTTCAAATAAAACCATTCTCAAAATTCTCCATAGAACAGTTCACAAGAATGGTAGAGATTGGTATCTATAGATAAATCTAGCCTTATGGGCTTATAGAATGAGTATTTGTACTCCAACTAGGGCTACTCCTTTTGCCCTTACTTATGGTTTTGAAGTAGTATTACCTTTAGAGGTGGAGATTCCTTCACTTAGAGTTTCCCTCAAAGGTCTAGTGATAGATGAAGACTACGGTGCCATGAGACTCCAAGAGTTTAGAACTTCTAGATGAGAAGCGTAAAGCATCATTTGACCACATGAGGGTTTACCAAAAGCGTATGTCTAAAGCATTCAATAAGAAGGTTCACCCTAGAGAATTTCAAGTGGGAGATCTTGTCTTATGAGAAAACCCTAAGAACCAACAACATAGAGAGCAAAAGGGAAAATTCAAACCTAATTGGCTTGGACCATACATCATTACTGCTACTTTTGGAACAGGTGCTTACTTGTTATCTACTAAAGAGGGAGAACAACTCCCTGATCCTATCAATGTATTGCACCTAAAGAAGTTCTATCCATGATGCCTGTTTTGTCTAGGGGCATCCTTTGTACATATTTATTGATCCTGAAAAAATTCCAAAAAAATTCATATATGATGCTGACGAAATCCTAAAAAGCATATAAAGTCCTGAAAAAATTACAAAAAATCAAAAAATGCAAAAAATTCAAAAAATAGAAGTGCCCTGGTGAAAACCTGGAAATAGGCACCTTGGTAGCAAAAATATAAAAAAATTAAAAAAATAAAAAAAAATCCAAGTGGTGAAAACCTAGAAACATGTGCTACTTGGGGCCTTTGCACCCTTGTTTCTTAGCACTTGTCCTCGACACTTAGCCTTTCTCCATCACGCCTTGTCATTGTTGCCTTGGTTTGGAATTGGTCTTTGTCTTTGTCTAGGGGGCATCACTATGTTAGCTTTGGTCTCTAGGATGTGTTGGTCTTTAGGACATCTTGCAAATGGTGCTTTTCAACACCACCACAACTGTGTTTTTCAACACTACCCTAGTGTCAAGTGTTTCTCAACACTTATCAGATATCTTACCCGCAGTCTAGCATGATATGATATTTTCCACTGGCAGATGCGATACTCAAAGTTTGACTCTATGACCTACACACACGCACTTAAACACTTGACTCACTGAGACTTGCTTGAATTTCTTTCTTTGTGTGTTGTCTATGATGATTTCTTTGATGAGTGTTCTCTCCCTAATAGTTTTTGATAATGACGAGCTAGAAGACTTGGGGCATGAGGACATGTTTTCTTTGTTTTATGCTTGTGGGTATATTTTGTTGATCTTAACTGTCATGAGCATTTATGCTTGTTCTACTTGACGCTAGGATCTACAATGTATTATCCTTGACTATTTTTGCAAGTGCATACTTATAGCCATCTTGACTTTCCTTGTGTCTCAATGCGAGTATAATCTTACCATATTAAACTTAGAAAATCTCGCTGCACTATTCATCTTGACTTATATGTTTTTTATGCTTAGTTGGGATTTCCACATATCTATCTGATGTAGATCATATTCAGATTCACATAGTTATACTAGTGTATATTGTATGATCTTACGACACTACCAATAACACTCGATGAGGAATATTAGAGTCTAAAAGCTTTGTGACCTTGCAAGTGTATACACCCTAAAATGGTCGCTTAGACTTTGGGTCCCATTTCTCCAATTTATCAAATCCTTGAATCAATATATTCAAATATCAACAATATCAATTATATCAATTTCCTTGATCAAATCATAATCAATTCAATATTTCTTAAGGTTTGAGCCTTATTTAATTTAAAAGAGAAAAAAGTAAAAAACTTATTTAATTAAGAGAACATGCTCCCTTTTAATTAATTAAAAATCTCTTTTTAATTAAATAATAAAATCACTTTATCCTAAGCCTTTATTTAATTAAAAGGAATTTCCTCCCCTTTTATTAAATAAAAAGCCCCACTTTTCTTCTTATCCTATGTTGCACAAATAAAACATTATTCTCATTTTATAAAAAGAGAAAAAGTATTTTTTGTCTCATATGGACACTAAAGTCAACTCCTATTTTCCTATTGGAAGATATTTGTGCACAAGGATCAAGCTTCTATTTTCCTCCATCGTTGATTAAGTCTTTTGCCTCTTAATCTCAATGGTCCATTTTCATCTCATTTCTTATAAAAGGAGAGCTCTCTTCGTCATTTGCATCTTAGGTTTTCATGCTAATATTATGCTGTAGGTTTTCTAGGTCATTTGGAGCTCTCTTTGAAGACACTCTTGCAATCCAAGCTTTGAAGACTTTGTTGCATCTCATTTCATATTTGCTTTCATAGTTGCATGATAATGGCATTCTTAGTGTAGATTTTATTTTATGCAATAAATTAATCTCACATAGTCTAAATCGGAGGGATTGGTCACATTTGTTCTTTCCTTTCATAGATTAGTTGCATTGTACTTTCATTTCCATAGACTAGATTGCATTCTCATTCTTAGCTTACTTGCATTGCATTGCATTTCATTTGATTCCTTGGGGATATTGGCACTCTTGCCCTTGTCTTTGATTTGAAATCTCTCATTGTGTGGTTAACTAGCAAGGTCATTTGCTTCATATCTCTAACTGAGAGCAATTTTACAAATCTTGCAACTCCATGCATAGAGAGCTATGGATCGATTTGTGAGGGCTCATTCTTGAGTTTCCTTGCATGCAATGATTCATAGAAGTGTGAGAACATTTTAGCACATAGCAAGTAAACCAATTTTCATAGTAGCTTGTATTCTTAGGTTCATGTTAGTTTAGTTTTGCATCCTACATATGGAGAGATCTCTCCTTCCATCTTTCATGGACTTGTTGGTCAACTGTGCTCATCCTTCACTTTTTCTTGATCATGTCTTTACTCCTTATCTTTCACATCACATTTTTTTCTTGTCATCACAAGGGGTTAATCTTATCATCATCTCTATATCATAAAGAGATCATTTTTAGAAACATGAGTCTACATCATAAACATGAGAACTAAACATACATCTATGAGAGAGATTATACATGAGCATATATGAGCATACATCATACATTTGAGTAATATAACAAGACAATATAAAATTGAAACATCCATCACAAGTGGGACAAATACACAAGAGATATCACAAATCTAGTAAATCTCATATATATATATGAATGTCATGATACAAAGTACAAATATGGGATCCAAAATTGGATGATGTCCCAAGATATGTCTATACATCTACATCCTAGACCTAAGTCTGACTCTCCCCATCACATGGTGGTGGTGGTGGTTGAGGTGGTGCTGCCACTCTGTCCGGTACCACATCAGATCTGCTTGCCCTCTCAGAGTAGAGTGGCACTCTCTATGCCATAGGGATGACTACTATATATAATCCATGGTAGTAAGGAGCTCATGCTACCTCCCTCTAGATCTCTACTACGTTAGCCTGTGCCACCCTCTCCCATTGATCTATCTTAGCTCATAGATCTGTAAGCTACTAATCTCACATGACAATGGTAATCTTGAGCTATTGTATCTCAATCTCTAGAACTTGGATCCTAGCTCTGAGATCCTCCCCTCCCCTCTCTGTAGGTTGGTCCTATCCTATGTCCACTCGTTGATGAACTAATCTTTCCACATCCTCTGCCTCATCATTGGAAACCTATCTTTGTGGTTGTCTCCAGCCACCCAACTTGGATCCCTATCTTCTCTTTGCTCTCCTCCCTCCTCCCCCTCCTCTGTCTCCCCCATCATCATCATCCCCATCTCTGCCCTGTACCTGTGGGTCTACATCTGGCACCATGAATCTAGCGAATGGCTACCTCTGGCACTCTGTCCTGTAGGCTGCATCAACCCTGGTATTCACCATATCAACTAGATAGTCCCAGGGCTCCCTATGTAGACCTGTTGTCTCCTGTACTACTTGCTAGTAGTCTAGCATTGGTAAACACCCTAATCCCTCATCCTCCCTATACCTAGAATATGTGGTGGTCTCCATGGATATCCACTACTAGTGACCAAACTGCCTCCACATCTGAGAGATCATGAACCACTCAACAATCTCTGAATGCCAACTGAGTAGTGGCTGACTATACAACATATAACCTAGCTCCTGATCTTGGTCACTCCACTACTCCACCTTCCTGTAAGGTCTCCACTTGAAGGTTGTGAGCTCGTCTAGCAGCCTCTTGTAGTATGTCACATCACCACTATGGGGCTATATAATGAAACCTGTATATTTGTAGATATAGAGGCGTCTCTGATCCCTTGGCTGCACTCATGGTCGCACTATAGCAATGTGCTCCCATGACCATATCTAAGCGAGAACGACCCCACATGCCCAAGTCATGCTATCCCTGTATACTATCTCATGTAGCTCATGGTACATGTCTGCTAAGATAGATGGGCCCCATGCCATCCGCCTTAGATGTGCTACCAGATCTGCCACTAATTTGCCCCAACCTAGTGGAAATCCTCTTTGGCTCCTGTTAGTGATAAGGGCTTGTGCAACTATGGAACATACTATACACACCACTAGATAATCTCTACCGAACTCCTCGACTAACCGATCCCAGCTGAGATACCTGTCAATAATAGTGACATCTTGGAACAAGTCCTGGATGGCTTGTCATCCCTCTATCAGGGTCTGATCATAATATACCTATGCCAACAAACAACCATGTCAGTTTTCATCATCTAGAAACATTATACTAAAAGATCATTTATAGACATGATTATACTCATAGGATCCTCATGGCTAGGTACTCGCCGAATCTGATAGACATCCTACAGTGTAATGGATGCCTCTCTAGTCAGCAAGTGAAAGGTATTATGCTCATTGTGCCATCTCTCAACCAAAGCTATCAGCAAACCATGGTTTTCTTGTATATCGGGCATATGCAACAAATATCCAAAACCCATATCCCGCAAGTCAGCTCATCCTGGATCATCAAGATCTCAGACACAGTGTAATCCCACTACTCTTAGTGCTTTGATGATGAGCACCTGAAAAGCCTCCTACAAGCCATAAACCCCCAAACCAAATATCAGAACATATCATGATGGATAATTAAAATCAGTAAAAGTCATAACAAATGCAAAAATTATCTAGACCCATGTTATATTGTTCAAATTAACATTATGTGATACTTCATATTATACTGGTGTGATACTTTTTGTTGATATTGTATTGTGTGATACTTTGTTACATAGTGG
This sequence comes from Chamaecyparis obtusa, assembly GCA_027943335.1. NCBI lineage: Eukaryota > Viridiplantae > Streptophyta > Pinopsida > Cupressales > Cupressaceae > Chamaecyparis > Chamaecyparis obtusa. The sequence goes on along the minus strand of BSBK01001849.1, from coordinate 42,768 downwards.
TGCGATACTTTCACCCAATGTGATAGTTTGCCCAATATCGCATGACATTTCATCAAGCATAGTACGATGTTTTCTTGAAAGGTCGTGCGATATTTTCTTAGCTTACAAAGTATCACACGATACAATGTATAACTGGTGTGCGATACTTTAAAAGTATCGCATGACATTTCGCATTTGTAAAATTTGAAATATTTTAAAAACATGTTTTAAATGCTATAAATGACTCAAAAGGCGAGTTTTTCTGAAAACTTACTGGGGCACCATAATGAGGCTGGTTGTGCAACCACCCATGTTCGAATCGCTGCTTGCTAGGCCATTTTCTCTCTCTGAGCTCTCAAAGTTCTTAGAATCACAAAAGATAAATAAATTTTGAAAATGACCTTTTTACCCCTTTTATAGCATTTTGACTTTTTGACCAATTTTCAAAACATCTCAAAATTTTGTGAAAATTGCCCTGGCTAATTTTGACATCCTAGATCCATTTTCGAGATCAAAATCAAAAGCTAAGTTCATCTTGATAGTCAAAATCACATTTCAAAATTTCCCCTTCTTTTGTGTAGTTAGCTGACCATTTGAGGCCTGATCCTTCGATCTTCGCTGGGGCATCTTCATTTCTTCATCCGAGCCATCTCTTTCAACCTTCTATTCTTTCATTTATTTTCATTTGATTCATCTCTTTTAGGTTTGATTTCATCTTTAAAGTATATCTTTCTCATTCAAACCTAGTCAAACTGGGGCATATCTTCACTGTTTGATGGTTATCCTATTGTTCTGTCATCTTCGATTATGATTTCTAGTGATTTGATCAAATTTATCAATTTACTATTTCTCCTCTACCTAATTTTGATTTTGATTCTAAGGGGGTAGTACCTATCAAACTTCAATCCTTGAATCAGCTTTTCAATCAAACATTGAGATTCTTATCTCTTATCTCAGACTTGACAATTACTTATTTATAGGGGTGTTGGCCTTATCTTTTTCAATCAGCTTACCATTGTCCTGATATGTTCCCATCCGTCGAACACATGTCTGGATTTTTTTGTGATCCCAAATTGATCTCACACTTCAACTTCATTCTTTGACTTCATGTGATCCCAAATTGATCTCACATTGGTCAAAGAGGGGCAAATGTATGCACCCTAAAATGGTCACCTAGACTTTGGGCTCCATTCTTGCAATTTATCAAATCCTTGTATCAATATTTTCAAAATCAATATCTTCAAATTTAAACCAATTTTCCTTGATCAAATCCTATTTTTATCATTTATTCGATTATTTTCCATGGGCTAACCATTTTATCCTAAGTCTTTATTTATTTAAAAGGAATTCTCTCCCCTTTTATTAAATAAAAAAGCCCCCACTTTTCCTCTTATCCTAAGTTGCACAAATAAAGCATTATTCTTATTTTATAAAAAGAAGAAAAGGCCTTTTTGTCTCACATGAGACTCAAAAGTCAACACTTCTTTCTCATTGGAGGAGACTTGTGCACATGGATTGCTCCTCTTTCAAACTCCACCCTTGATCAAATCTTTTGCCTCTTAATCTCCATGGTCCATTCCTTGTCAATTCCATTAAAAGGAGAGCTCTTTTCTCATTCTAGGATCCCAATTTTTGAATACTAATCTTATGCTGTAGGATTTCTTGGAGACTTTGGAGCTTTGGAGATCTTCTTGCATTCTAGCTTTCATTCTTGCATCATAGCTTCATGTTTATGCTTTCTTAGTTAGATTTCCTTTCAAGTTCTAGATTAGTTCACATAGCTTAATTAGTAAGGCTTGTAATACTTTCATTTCCATAGCTTACTTGCATCTTCATTCTTAGCATAGTTGCATTGCATTTCCATTCTTGATTCTTGAAGATATTGGCATTCTTGCCCTTGTCTCATTGAATCTCCCATTGTGTGGTTTACTAGCAAGATTGCATGCTTCAATTTCTCTAGCTGAGAGAACTATACACATCCTTGTGACTCCATGCCTAGGGAGCTCTAGGTCCCTTTCTCAAGGTTTTTCATTCATGGATTCTCTTGGAAGTAATGACTTAGAGAAGTGCACAATTTGAGTGTACAGAAATTGGTATTATTTTTATCACTGTACTACTTCTTAAAGCATTTCTCAAAGTCCTTCCATGACCCAATGTTGTCATTAGGAAATCCCCTAGACTAATCGCTTGTATCTTCAACCAGGGATTGGACAAAAAAAATCATTAAAAAATCCTCATGTTCCACCTAATAATCATTCAACGTATTAGTAAATTGTTTGAGATTCTCTTCTCCTGTGATAGAATTTTTTCCTGCAAACACGCTTGTCTTATCTCTCAATTCATTTGGAACCAGATTATGATTGTGTGTGTGAAAATTGTACCTAACTGTGGACACAACACTTCAGTAAAACATTAGAGGTTAGCAAAATCAAAATTTGCAAATAAATGAAACTAAGCTAACCAGGTGATTTACTGCCTTCTAGTAGATGTGAGTATGTTTTCTCAGATTAGACCGAGATCAGTGACAATGGAACACCTAAATGAAGGATTTGAATGCAAATGAAAGAAATGAGATATGAATACAGATTAATCTATTTTTTGGATTTTGTATGAAATTAGGATGAAAAATTGTATGAATCTAATCTAGATGAATAAAATTGATATGCAAATTGATCTAATAATGCTATGAAAATGATATTGAAATGGATGCAAAGCTATGAAAAATAATGAAAGATCTCACAAAAATCACCTGTAGCAGGTGCTTGATTCTTCAGATGTAATCTCGCTAGAGTAATTGTGCAAATTTGAGAGATGTAATTGTGAAGAGTTGAGCCTTGATTTTATAGAAATCCAGGGCTTGAGGATGCATTGAGAAAAGCCATAAATCACTCTTGATAAACTCAGGTTGATTTTTGAGTTAACAAGAAATTAGAATTAAAATCATGCAAAAACAACTTTTTGACTCAAATCAGAAGTTTAGATTAGCTTTCAACCCAAAATAGATGTTGAGTTTCAAAAAGATAACAACTTGAATTGATTTTTTGATTTAAAGTTTAACTGCTCTTTGAATGTGCATAGATAATCATGAATTAATTTAAAAATAAAGTGATTTATTCTCAACTTAACTAATTTTTGAATTAAAACAATTGATTTATGGGTTGATCAATTATTTAAGAAAACTTTTATTCAAAAATATATTATTAAATATTAACAACTTGATTTAATTAATTAAATAAGAATTCAATGAATTATTCATAGGATATTTTGATTTATTGTCAAAATTAAATAATATAATTAGGAATAAATATAATTAAATCTAATTAAATGATTAAGTGGTAGGGTTAAATTAATTAATTAAATGTTCAACATATTCAATTAATCAACTTTAGTATAAATGAGATTTATCGCCAAATAATATTCAATTAAAGATAATTAGTATAATTTAGAAATATTCAAGGAATATTCCCCGATGCAGAATTAGGATAAAATCTATTTTTGATAAACTGATGTGCAGATGTGCCTTAGGTTAGGATTTTTATGTTGATTTCATTCAATTTGATGGTGTAAGAGGTTAATGAACCTATAGCCCATTTTTGGGGTATTACATTTTGCCCCTCTTTGAATTACTGTGCGAAGTGCAGTGGTTCAAAGATTAGCCTATTTTTTTTATGTTGAAGTTGATTTGAAAGATGAACCTATTCTGAGACAGAAACCGATTTGAAAGTTTGGAAAAGCTGATTCAGGTCCTGGTGGACCAAGAATCGTGATGATGTTAACTATAGTAACAATGAACTGATGATTACGAAAAAGTATCAAAACACCTGATTCTAAACCTTGTGATTATGAAGAAGTGAGTGACCTGATTCTAGACCTAATTGTCCAAAGGAATCGAAACAGTATCACATCCAAACCCTTCAGTTACAAAGAACCAAGGAAATAACACTAATGAACTGATGGTTACAAAAATCTGATATAGTTTACAAGATTGATTAGGATACCTGATTGATATGGATCTCGATGAATTTGATATGCCCTAAGCGATGAGGTTTTTTGATGAATCAGTAATTAGACGTGGTTGTTATCTTGATCACTGAGGAAATAAATTTGATTTATAGATTTCATTGATATGCAATACCATGCCCCCTTCAGGATGAAAATCAAAATCTAACAAGAAAAGTCAACGTTAAATGGTTTAGAAGCATGTTGATTGATTGTAAAAGTGGTTATACACATCTGAGAATGCGTTCGACATCATTTGGAGGTCTTGAAGACTGAGTTTGACTAGGTTTGACCATGAGTTGACCACTGTTGACCAAGTTGAAATTTTGATATTTTGATGTGAGATAATCAATTAAGTTGAATTCTAGATTTCTACAATGATTGAAGGTCGATTATGCAAGCAGTCTGCCCTCTTAGGTCTGAAAATTTTAAATCATGATTTTGACAAAGTAAATGATCTCAGATTTTGATTTTGATACCAAAATGGGTTTAGAACGTTGAAATTAGCCAGGGGTACAATTTTCATGCAAAATAGAACACTTTGAAAAATTAGGTCAAAATCTATATAAGGGTCAAAAGGGTCATTTCATTTCATTATTCACTTTTGACTTTAGAAACTTCCATGGAGCCCTCTGAGAGAAAAATGGCTGAGGTGAAAGTTCCAGTCTCTTCACACCAATTTGAGTGCAACTGGTGATACCAGTGACCTCCCCAGTATGGGAACCCGGTAAGTGGACCTTTGTGCCTTTCTATGAATTCAAATTTGTCATGTTTTTATGCTTTTAGAATATTTTTTGTACGCTTTTTAGTTTTTGAATTTTTGCACTACAAAAAGTCGTATGACAGTCCACTGGGGCTTGTACGAGTTTTCAATTTCATTTCAATTGTCATCTCAAAACTACCTGAAACTCGTATAAGAGTTACCCATGTGTCGTACGACATTTTGTCGTGTCCCTCAATTGTTGTACGGGAACATATGCTTTGTCATGTACTCATGGATTGTCGTATAGAAACCTATAGAAACTTGTATGAGTTTTGACACTAGTCTGAAATGTGTATAGAAAATAGAGAGCACTTTTCACCTCTTTAGGTCAAATTTTTTATTTTTTTGATTTCATAGGCTGATTCCTTAGCATTTAATGTCCCTTCTAAAGTATTCAACTTTGCGATTCCTGTACTTCAGAGCTTGATTTTTGACCAAGTTATTGATAGGAGTCCCTATTTATGTGATGTATAGGTCATCTATCCTGATGTACATGTCTAGATTTTGTACCCGGTGACCTAGAGATTGTGCGTTTCACTGCTTGACCCAATGAGGGTCCACTTAGCTTCATGTGGATTTGAGTACGTGATACAGTTACCTGAGATTTGGGTGAACCATGGTCTACTTACTGCGTTGATAGAGAGATTCCATTCTAAGACACAGACCTTCCATCTCCCTACTAGAGAGATCATAATTACTCCCCAGGACATCTATTGGATATTGCAGATAACATTCCATGGTCCTCGACTTGACTATGTCAATTCAGGGAACTCTGGCCTTCTTGCTTTCAGGAGATTATTCAGTGATGACACACAACTGACTCAGTTTATTTTATGGGAGTCATCAATTCAAAGATATGGACAAACACATAGATTAGAGTGCATCATAGCTGGGATGATTGGTGGGATCATCGTGTTCGACCATCAGCAAAATAGTCTATTGATGGGATGGGCCCCAATGGTGGCTTGATTGATGGCAACTCCTTTTGAGTTAGGTTGGGGACAGTGTATGATTTCCCATATGTTCTCCAAGATGCACGAGATAGTGTATTAGGAGAGAAAATCATTTGCTTTTGGTGCTTTAGTTCTACAGATTTGGGCATGGGAGCATATCCCAATATGCTGGCCGGTATGTCAGTCATAGAGACAACCATAGGAGCCCATGATATATGTTTATTTTGTATATGTCACATAGGTGCACATGGGCATTACTAAGTATTGGAGGTGTGTCCTTGATGACATGACCTATTGTATATGGAGACCTTACTTACAAGTTGAGCCTTGGCCTACTGCATGGTCTTAGTTCAGTTATTTTTGCTAGAGTCAGATACTGATAGGTAGATCCACTACTGTTCTTGAGTGTTTCCTTATTTCACGGGTGTGGAGACAATAAGGTCTCATCCAAGATGTACCAAAGGAGCATGCTACTTATGCATTGTTAGTCTGAGAGCTTGGATTGGGATGGATAGTTTTTCTGTCTTATGCTCTTTGCATGTAGGAGTATATAGATATTTTTCTAAGTGATTGGGACTATAGACCACAGGTGGTTGATGCTGGGGTTACATATGCTTTTGTTGCTTGGCTAGCAGAGCATCCCATGCGTAGGTTTTCTGATCCCACTAAGTTGATACCTTCTATGGAGGAGGCTGCAAATGTCACAGGGGCACCTATGGGTCGAGATCAAAGGCACTGTGAGGTTAAAATTCTGATTGTATAGCCTACACCTCTAAGGCCTAGAGCTGTCATTACTCCACAGAGGCCATCTAGACATATGAGACCATCTTGTCCCTCTAGTTCTATAGTAGGAAGGCCTACAGGTTTTCAGAGGGGATCTACTAGAGGAGAGCATGGTACACTTGGAAATATTGGTAGTATAGATGAGGTATTGGGTGCTTAGCAGAAGGTAGGTGTTGATACTGATGCTACTTAGATGGATACTGATTTTGATCTTGGTGCAGAGATTAGATGTTGTAAGGTGCGTAGAGAAGAGGCTGCTGATCAGCTAGGTGAGGACATTGATATGCTTGCCACAAATTTAGATCTTGGATTGGCTCAGACTCCACATGATACTATTAGATGAATAAGATTATAGATTATAGATTTGAGATTTCAGAGCACTAGACTTGAGGTATGCCTCAAGGAGTCCGAGAGGCAATTCTTTAGAGCAGCAGGTAGAGAACAGATGGTTACAGGCAGAGGTTACTCATCAGACTACACAAAGTGCCTACTATGTCTTTGCATATTATGTTGTTGTTCCTGTTGGACAAAGAGTACCTACATACTCTCAATATATGATTGCCTCAGAGGGAGCTAGAGCATCGTGGGCCAAGACAGTGCTAGATGCACCACCACCACATCCACTAGATGTAGAGGATCAGGAAGATAGCTGATCTGTCTTTATTTTCTTGATCAACTTTGTCATTTTGTCCATAGATATTGATCTGACTCTGATAGCTCACATGAGCTCATTCTTTTGTATATTGTGCCATTAGTGCACCCCTGACTATTTCAAGGTTTTATGATATATATGAGATCGAGTTTTGGTTATGACTTCATTTGTACTTGTCATTTTGTGTATGATGATATCATGTGATGTAAATGCTTTGATTAGTGTAGAATGTATGGAATATGCAATGCAATGATTTCTTTTCAAATGTATGGATTTGTGCAAATGTATGAGATTATGGAAAATGTATGACAATGGATGTTTTTTATTATGCTATGCAATGATAAATGCACATGTATGTAATACAATGTAATAGATGGGATGAGTATGATATGCAACGTAAATGCAACGATACACATGATATGTTTTTGTAGGTATTGATGAAGACAACTATGTTGGAAATATAGATGGAGTAACTAAGAGGGGGGGGAGGTGAATCAATTAACCAAAAAAATATTACCACAGATCCCTTAGATGTCTTATTAAATCATTTGTTGCTGTTTCTCGGTAAACATACAGAGAAATGCTGTAACTTGGTTATTGTAGTGAGTATTAATTATAACTGTTCTTAAGAATTCACTAGTGATGAATATTCATGCATAAAGAAAATAACATGAACACAAGAGACACCAAATTTAATGTGGAAACCCAATATGGGAAAAACCACCAATATAACTAGTTACTATTTTTCACTCTTCTGAAGTGATGCCCTGTTAGGAGCCAACTCGGTAAAAGGTTACAAAACACACTGTTAGGTGTGACCTTGTTAGAGGATTTAATCACCCTATTAGGAGTGGCCTTGTAAGAGGTCTTTGAAAAATTCAATAGAACTATCACCTTGTTAGAGGATTTACAAAATGGCTGTTAAACCAACTCGGTTAAGAGATTTTGAAATCACTACTACAATGGTAAGAAAGTAATAATGAAATGACCTGAATAATGATGCAACTGAATTGTTGATTATAGATCTCTATTCTGCTTCACTAGATCATTCCTAATCAAATAAATCTTTGTTGCGCCTCAAGGATATCTAACCATCCTTCAAAATTCGCACACACCTTCCTTCAAAATGATTTGCATGTTTGCTCACAAACTTCCACACTTGCACACTATTCTTTTTCACACTTTAATTTACCACTTGACCTTCTATATATATACCATTCAGATTGTCAAGTTGGCACTAATAATCATTAACACTCATTACAACAGTTGGCTGGGATAAACAAACTTTATTTCTCAAATTAACAAAATCTTTTATTGGGCCAACCTTGCTTGGTAAACACTAATCCAGAAAAGATTTCATTCGGTGACTGAGTGAACTTGGTAAACATTGCGAATTCTACAATATCCTTTGGAGACCGAGTGAACTTGATAAATACTAAATTTCCTTCGATAACCATGGAAGCTCAGTTAACACTATTTTCTGCCATACTTTCCTTTGACACCCAAAAGATCTCGGTAGACATTGAAAAACCACCTGCTGACTGACTGAGCTCGGTAGACACACATAACTGCTTAATGATATGACATTTGTGTGACATCAAAGACAACACACAATTAATCCAACAATCTCCTTCAGACAATTGTATCCAACAATCTCCCTCTTTGACATTGATGGCAACACAACATGTCATAGCACAATGAAATTTCACAGAAACATAGAATAAGAAACATATCCTTAGCTTCATTCTGATTCTCATCTTCCTCAAACTTCTCTCTTTGACTGAAAAACTCTCCCTCTTAAATTTTCAAATTCTCCTTAGAAATTTCTTGAAATGACAGAAAACTCTCCCTCTTTGACAACACATGCCAAAGACAACTCACACACTTCTAGAGAATACCAATGTACCTTAAGTACTGATTCATATGCAATGATTCCTTGACTATGCTGCATCAACTGACTGATCTTCAACATGTTCTAGTTGATGCATCACTAAAACTTTATTTAGTGAGCTTTGGATAGGGGAATGACCCCTAACTTACCTCTTAGATACAAGAATGCATCCTTAGGTAGTGGCTTGGTGAATATATCTGCAATCTGTTCTTTTGTATGAACATATTCCAATCTGATTTCCTTGTCCTGAACCAATTCTCTGACAAAGTGATATTTAATAGCAATGTTCTTGGTTTTGGAATGCATTACTGGATTCTTTGAAATATTTATTGCACTTATATTATCACAAAACATAACAACTGGTTCTTTGATTTCAACCTTCATGCCTTCCAATAACTGTTTAAACCAAACAATATTAGAGTAGTTTACTGCTGTAGCAACATATTCTGCTTCTGCTATGGATTGAGATGTGCAATTTTTCTTTTTACTAGTCAAAGATACCAACCTCTTGCCAAGAAAGAATGCTCCACCACTTGTACTCTTTCTGTCATCAATGTTTCCTACCCAATCAGCATCAGTAAACACTTTTAAGTCCAGATTGCCTCCAAATTTATACCACAAGCCATAATCTTCAGTACCTCTCAAGTACCTCAAGATTCTTTTGATTGCCATCATATGATTTTGTCTGGGTTTTGCTGAGAATCTTGCTATTATACCAACTACTAAGGCAATATCAGGCCTTGTATGCACTACATACTATAATTTTCCAATCATTGATCTGTATAAGGTCTGATCTACTTCTTTTGAATCATCATCTTTGGTAAGCTTCAGTCCAGTACACATGGGTGTACCAACTGGTTTTGAATCTTCCATACCAAACTTCTTAAGTATTTCCTTGATGTATTTAGACTGAGTAATGTAGATACCATTCTTGTTCTGTTGAATCTGAAGACCAACAAAGAACTTTATCTAACCAAACATAGACATTTCAAATTCTTTGTTCATTTTCTCTGAAAATTCTTTGCACTGATCATCATTCTCTGTAAACATAGTATCATCCACAAATATTTCTGCCAAAATAATTTTGTTATCTGGTCCTTCTTTGATGTACAAATTACTGTTATCATTATCTCTTTTGAAATCAATCTGAATAAGATAGTTATGTAATCTTTCATACCATGCTCTAGGGGCTTGTTTTAGACCATACAATGCTTTGTGTAACTTGCAGACCATATCCTTTTTGTCTGGATCAATAAAACCTTCAAGCTACTCAATGTAGACTTCTTCATCAAGAATACCATTGAGAAATGCAGATTTTATATCCATCTGATATACCTTAAATCCTTTATGTGCTGCATATGCAAGTAGAGTCCTTACACTTAATGTTGCAATAGGAGCAAAAGTCTCTCCATAATCTATACCTTCTTCTTGAGAATATCCTTTACATACCAATCTTGCTTTGTTTCTTGATACTTGACCATCTTCATTCAACTTATTTCTGAATACCCATTTTGTTCCAATTACATTTTTATTTTTAGGCCTAGGTACAAGAGTCCATGTTTTATTCTTCTCTATTTTTTCTATTTCTTCATTCATAGCCTCAATCCAACTTTCATTTTCCAATGCATCTTTGACATTTCTAGGTTCAAAATTAGCAAGTAAACATGTACCTTTTAGTTTACTTCTTGTCATAGTACCATCTAATTTGTTTCCAATAATCTGATCTGGTGTATGATGCCTCCTAACATACTTGGCCAATACAGGTTCCTTGCCTCTTGAATGAGTTACATTGTCATCTTCTTGAATTTCATCTTTAGGTTCAGGTTGCTCGAGCTTGGTAGATATTTGCTTGGTAGCTTTAGATTGAGACTCGGTTCCTTGTGACTCAGTTTGAACTTCTTCTTGTGACTCGGTTACTGTACTGGGCTCGGTAGATGCAGTTTTCATGTTGACAGATGTGTCTGGCAATGTATTAGGTTCAATATAAACAAATTTTTTGTAATCCTCTGGTTCCTTTTTGCTTTCTTCTTCAGTCTTTTCTACAAACTCATCAACTTTCACATGTGCACTTTCTATGACTTTGTGAGTAGACAAATTCAGACATCTATATGCCTTACTTTTACAAGAATATCCCAAAAAAATTCCTTCATCACTTTTTACATCAAATTTTCCTTTTCTAGATTCTTTCAAGATGTAACATTTACTACCAAATACTTTCAGGTAACTTACATTGGGTTTATAGCCATACCATAACTCATAAGGAGTTTTGAATGTGTCTTTCCTCAACTGTACTCGGTTCAAGGTATGAACTGCAGTGCTAATAGCTTCCTTCCAGTATTTCATAGCAATGTTCTTTTCAATCATTAAAGTCCTTGTACAATCCATGATAGATCTATTCCTCCTTTCAGCTATTCCATTCTGGTCAGGAGTTCCCAGGGCTGATACTTGTCTTTTGATTCCTCTTTTAATGCAAAAATTATTGAATTCATGGGAGATGAATTCACTACCTCTGTCTGATCTCAAGCACTTCATTCTTTTCCCTGTTTCCTTTTCTACTCTTGCCAAATACCATTTGAACTTCTCAAATGCTTTTGACTTTTCTCTTAAATACATAATAGTCATCATTCTAGAGTAATCATCAACAAAGAGAATAAATTTTTTTTCTCTAGTATAGCTTTCAATTCCAATAGGTCCACATAAATCAGTATGTACAATTTCCAAAATATCTTCAGACTGATAGTTTTTACTTTTAAAGCTTGTCTTTCTCATTTTTCCAATTTGACAATTCTTGCATAGACCAACATCAGGTTTCTTCAAAGTAGGAATGCCTCTTACTTTCTTGAATTTGCTTATTTTAACCATGTTATCAAAATTTACATGACATAACCTTTTGTGCCATAACCAAATTTCTTCAATTTGAGTAGCAAAACATGAGCATTCACCAAGATCAAGATAAAATAGGTTACCTTTGGTTTGTTTGCCTGATCCAATTAGTTTTCCCTTGTCATCCAATAGTCTTGCTTTGCCATTCATGAATTCAACTTTGAATCCAATGTTGATTAGCTGTGCTACACTTAGAAGATTATGCTTTAGTCCTTCAACCCAATATGCATTATCACATAAAAGTTCTTTGGTTAGTGAAATTCATCCTCTTCCTTTTATACAACAAAGTTCATTATTTCCAAACCTTACACTACCACCATCATAGTCTTCAAAATGTTCAAACTTTGTTTTATCACCAGTCATAAATTTTCTTCAGCTTGTTCCACATTGCATAAACAGTAGTGCAGTCTTTGATCTCATCAAATTCTTCATAGCTAAGAGCTGATGCAATGTCTATCATCATGGTGTTATGGTTCTTTTTCTCTACAATGTTGTTCTTTTTCTCTGCAATGTCTTCAACAGATAATGTGCCAGTAGGAACTGTATATTCTTGATCAAGATATTTGCATCTTGAATCACCAATGAAAGCTAGATGAAGTCTCATGAGACCTTGCCATGCTGAAGATTTATCTCTGTTAAGCCTTGGAATTTCTCTCTTGTAAGAAATCTTGATCTTTAGCTTAGGTCCTTGAAACCCTTCCTGCAAGCACCAAAAGCTCTGATACCAATTGTTGGAAATATAGATGGAGTAACTGAGAGAGGGGGGGGTGAATCAATTAACCACAAAAATATTACCACAGATCCCTTAGATGTCATATTAAATCATTTGCTACTGTTACTCAGTAAACATACAAAGAAATGTTGTAACTCAGTTATTGCAGTGAGTATTAATTATAACCGTTCTTAAGCATTCACAGTGATTAACATGCATGCATAAAGAAAATAACATGAACACAAGAGACACCAGATTTAACATGGAAACCCAATATGGGAAAAACCACCAATGTAACTAGTTACTATTTTTCACTCTTATGAAGTGATGCCCTGTTAGGAGCCAACTCGGTAAAAGGTTACAAAACACACTATTAGGTGTGACCTTGTTAGAGGATTTAATCACCCTATTAGGAGTGGCCTTGTAAGAGGTCTTTGAAAAATTCAATAGAACTGTCACCTTGTTAGAGGATTTACAAAATGGCTATTAAACCAACTCGGTTAAGAGATTTTGAAATCACTGCTACAATGGTAAGAAAGTAACGATGAAATGATCTAAATAATGATGCAACTGAATTGCTGATTACAGATCTCTATTTTGCTTCACTAGATCCTTCTTGATCAAATAAATCTTTGCTGTGCCTCAAGGATATCTAACCATCCTTCAAAATTCGCACACACCTTCCTTCAAAATGATTTGCATGTTTGCTCACAAACTTCCACACTTGCACACTATTCTTTTTCACACTTTAATTTACCACTTGACCTTCTATATATATACCATTCAGATTGTCAAGTCAGCACTAATAATCATTAACACTCATTACAATATTTGGCTGGGATAAACAAACTTTATTTCTCAAATTAACAAAATCCTTTATTGGGCCGACCTTGCTCGGTAAACACTAATCCAGAAAAGATTTCCTTCGGTGACCGAGTGAACTCGGTAAACACTGTGAATTCTGTAACATCCTTTGGAGACCGAGTGAACTTGGTAAATACTAACTTTCCTTCGATAACCATGGAAGCTCGGTTAACATTATTTTTTGCCATACTTTCCTTTGATGCCCAAAAGATCTCGGTAGACACTAAAAAACCACCTGCTAACCGACTGAGCTTGGTAGACACACAGAACTGCTTAATGATATGACATTTGTGTGACATCAAAGACAACACACAATTAATCCAACAATCTCCTTTAGACAATTGTATCCAACAAACTACTTAGTCTTTTGTCAAAAAGGATGTCTAACCCAGGATGGTGACTGCTTGCAGATCCATGAAGAGACCTTCATGTGAGATTCAGGTCTTGTGAGATGTCTAGCATTGTTTGAAGAATCATTTAAGCATTCAAGTTTATTCAGCAATTGTGAGGTCATACAACCATGCAAAGTGCAAAAATGACATGCAGAATGAAATGCAAACCTAAGACCTAGGACCTAGTCATTGATCATGTGTCAGTCATTTTCACAATTTAATTTTTAGGTAACCAAATAAATCAATGCAACATCCACTAGTTAGGAAACTATGGACATATGACTATTGATTTGTTATCTCAAAAGTCGATACAATGCCCACTGGCCTAGATAACCATGGACATATGAATATTGGAATGTCAGATTAGATATAAGCACCAAGGCACAAATGCTAGGATGACTTGAATATCATGTCCATTTTGATATAGAAATTTGTATAAGCATCAAAACATAAACATCATGATGACCTAAATATGCCTTCCAGCACAAACACATCAAGCAGTCAAGAGATCATTCTAAATCCAATGCGAATTACCTGTAGTGACCCTTTGTCATTCACATCCTTTGGTAAGATCACGTTTCACAGTAGGAGTAATGATTCACTCAAAAAGAAAATAGTTAGATCAAACTTGAATTTTTTGGGTATCAATGGTCAAGGTACTCATGGCCATCCAATAAGAGATGGAGGCTCTTACAGATGGACACCATTTCAATCTAGAATTTCCAAAGTTGTTAGATTTTCACCTAAAGTAGAAAACAAAGAAAAGATTATGCCCCCAGTCATCACTCTCTAAATCCTATAAAGGACACTAATGAAGAGCTTGAAAGGACACAATATGCAAAAATATCAATGCGAATTAGTAAGCATACAAGGAGATAAAAGCAAGTGAAGCATAGATAGTTTTCAGTTTGTTGTTGATGTTTGTTTGTGTTGTTGCAAAATCCTTTCTGGTAAGGAGATAGATAGAATGACTCAGATATAGCTTCAAAGGAATTTTGACTAGATATGACACGTCTGAGGTACTAAGGACTGTAGGATATGATATTGATTTCCCCCAAGTTTGAACATTGATAGGATACAGATGCTTTTGTAGATTGGTGTACAAACTGACTTTATTGAAAATAGGATATATACAAACTAAAGCATGACCGAAAGTTGGGAAAGACCAAGATTGCGTTGATAGATGGAGCATTTTGAACAAGTGGCTCCCATTTGCTAGGTTTTCACCATCTTGGCAGAGATTCTATTTTTGCTACCAAGGCGCCTATTTCTAGGTTTTCACCAAGACACTTTTTCTTTTTCTCATTTTTTTTGTATTTTTCATTTTTTCAATTTTTTTTGTACTTTTTCATTTTTCAATTTTTTTTTTTGTGATACATCAAGGCACCTATTGCTAGGTTTTCACCAAGGTGATCATTTTTTTAGGACTTTTTCTAATTTTTATGATTTTTTCAGGACATTTTACCATAGACTGAATATCTTAGGCATAGAATTTCTTCAGATGGAGAATATTGATTGGTTCTCAGAGCTATTCTCCTTCAGTTATTGAGACTTGATAGGCTCCAGAGCCAAAAGTAGAAATGATAAAAAAGGGAGCTAGCCAGTTGGGTTCAAACTTCCCCTTGTGTTCTCTATGTGATTAATTTTTAGGATTCTCTCTCAAGACTACATTGCCAACTTGAAATTCTCTGTGTCTGACTTTATTGTTGTAACCTCTAGACATTCTCTTATGATATACTCTGAGATGATCATATGCTACTTATCTGCGCTCATCTAGTAGTTCAAGTTCTTGCAACCTAGACACTCTATAGTCATCATCAGTTATTAGACAACACATTCTAATTCTTAATGATGGGATTTCAACCTCAATAGGTAGTACCACTTTAGACCCATAAAATAAAGTGAATGGTGTAGCCCCAGTGGGTGTTCTGATACTTGTTATGTAGGCCCAAAGAGATGGATTGATCATTAGATGCCAGTCTCTTCCCATTTTATTAACTATTCGATGCAAGATTTTCAAGAGGTTCTTATTTGAAGCTTCTACTTGTCCATTCCCTTGAGGATAGTAGATTGATAACCAATATTGTGTAATCTTGAATTTGGTACATAGATCATCTAAGTCTCTATTCTTGAATTGACCACCATTATATGTGACTATAGAATGTTGAATACCATACTGACATATGATGTAGTTCAGGATAAACATAGAGATTTTCTTACTGGTTGCTTGAGTAAAAGGGATTGCTTCTACCCATTTTGTAAAATAGTCTGTAGTTGTAATAATATGGGTATGTCCATTAGAAGGATGGGGATGTATGGCTTTGATGATATCAAACACCCATTGTTGAAAAGGCCATTGTGTAGTAAAGGGAATAAGATCTCTCCCTGGTGCATGAATCAAGTTTCCATGTACTTGACACTTTTGACAATTCTTTGCATACTTGATAGCCTCTTTTTCCATGTCAGGCCAATAGTACCCAGCCCTAAAAAGTTTTTGAGCTAGTGTTAAACTATTTGAATGTGATTCACATATTCTATCATGGACTTCTTCTAATGTGCGTTGAGACTCATAATGTTCTAAACACTTAAGAAGAGTACTGTCTAGACTCCGTTTGTATAGATCATTGCCAATGATAACATATCGAGATGCATTTCGGATAAGGTTTCATTTCTCATACCGGTTAAAGGATTTGGGAATGATTTGGTCTTGAAGATAGGAGAATTTTTTTTTGTATCTAGAAGAATCATGACCAACAACAGTGTAGATCATGTGGGTTTCAGGGGAGTTATATGTAGGAAATGATAGTGCTTCCATCGGGAACTCGTAGCGTAGCTCATGTTCGAGCTGTTGTAGTGGAGATGATAGCATTTCCATAGCATCAACAACCTTGTTCTCCATTCTAGGAATCTGTTCAAATGTGATAGATATGAAATATTTCTTGAGGTCATTGAACATTCTCTTGTATGGAACTAGTTTTTCATCTTTTGTCTGGTACACATCATTGACTTGGTGTATGACTAGTTGTGAGTCTCCATGAATGTGTAATTTTGTCACTCGCCACTCAATTATTATCTTCATTCCATTAAGTAGGGCTTCACATTCAACAATATTGTTTGTGCAAGGAAACTTTATTCTGAATGCTTTAGGTATTGAGTAACCTTGTGCTATTATGAATAATATGCCAGCTCCAAATCTATTATGTGTGTAAGATCCATCAAAGAAAAGTTTCCAAGTCCTAGAAGAGATGTGCATGATGGATGAATCAGGAAATTCCATTTGTAATGGTATATCATCAAAAAATGGTGCTTCAGCCAGTTGCTCTACAATGAATTGACCTTTAATAGCTTTTCTTTCAACATATTCAATGTCAAATTCACTCAATAGCATCACCCATTTAGCTAATCTACTTGTGAGGGTAGCTTTTCTTAGTAGGTACTTTAGTTGATCAATCTTAGCTACTAGTTGTGTTGCATGAGCTAACATATAGTGTCTCAATTTCTATGATGCAAAGATCACAACTAGACAAGCTTTCTCAATCATTTAATAGTTATTCTCATATGCCACCAATGTTCTATTGATATAATAAATAGCTCTTTCCTTTTTGTGTTCATCATGTTGTGCTAATAATGCCCCAAGTGATGTATCTATGGTAGAGACATATGGGATCAATGGATTCCCTTGAATAGGAGGCATCATAATAGGAGGATTCACCAAATATCACTTGATATGGTTGAAATCCTTTTCACATTCCTCATTCCATGCAAAAGTCACACCTTTATGTAATGTCTTTGTGAAAGGTTGTGATATGTCTGCCAGCTGAGATATGAAGCATTTGATTGACTGCACCCTTCCTTGTAATGTCCTCATTTGATTGATGTTTTTAGGAGGTTGCATCTCCATGATAGCTTTGACTTTAGTAGGATCTACTTCAATGCCCTTCTTTGAAGCAATGTAGCCCAGGAGCTTTCCTGAAGTGACACCAAAAGCACACTTCTTAGGGTTCAATCTCAGACTAAACTTCTCCATTCTATCTAGTATTTTTCTCAAGTCACTCAAATGTTCAAATCTTATCATTGATTTAGCCAAGGTGTCATCAACATAGTCTTCCATGGTTCAATGCATCATATCATGAAAGATATAGATGTCATAGCTCATTAATATGTAGCAACAGAATTCTTAAGACCAAATGGCATGACATTCCATCAAAAGTTACCCTAGATGCACACGTGAAAGCTATTTTCTCTTGATCTTTTGGAGAAATTTGGATTTGGTTGTATCTAGAGAAACCATCCATTAAAGAATACATCTCAAAGCCCATAGTCATGTCCACTATCATATCAATGTTTGGTAGTGGAAAGTCATCCTTAGGGCATGCTTTGTTTACATCTCTAAAGTCTGTGCATACTCTGATAGATTTGTCTAGTTTTGAAACATGAACTATATTGGAGATCCATTCTGCATAATCTATAACTCAGATAAATCTGGCTTTTAGTAACTTTTCTAGCTTAGCTTTGACTAGAAGTGCAACATGTGGATGCATCTTTCACAATTTTTGTTTAACAGGTTTGATGCCTGGAGCTATAGAAAGATGATGCATTATCAAATTCGGATCTAACCCTAGCATATCTGAATACTTCCATGCAAAATTGATCTTCTTCTCTATTAAGAAAGTTGTGAATGTTCATTTTTCTTCCTCTGATAGGGATTGTGCTACATGAATAAGTTGTGGTTCTTCTATTGTACCCAAGTTGATAGGTTGAGAGGCTCTATCAACACTGGAGATTTGTCTTGTAAATGACTTAGAAGGACATCAAATATCTCATCCTTAGGCACCTCAGAGAGGTTTTCACCTTTGGATACATCTTTTGTTTTTACTATTTTAGGATCTGAGACTGCCACAAAGTGGTTTTCACCCTCAGAACTCTTTTTATTTTTATTATTGTTCTTTTGACTGAGATATTTGATATCTGACTCTATCATGCTAACACTAGGTTCGTTGGTGGAATTCATCATAGGTTCCACTGCATTAAGGTAGCAAGCAAGGGCATAGTCATTTCAAAAGGTATATATATCTAGGCTCAGATTAGTAGATGCTTGGTCAATAAGCTCTAGATGTTGGATAGTCAATGTAGGGGAGGATTGGCTAATCATGTTAATGCACATAGTATTGGCATCATTGGAAATGATTTGACTTATGAAATCAAAGGTGATGCTACTACTCAAGATGTTCTATTCATTAAGAGTCACAATGTCATTATGGGAGTCAACTTTGGGAATAGGTGGATCAAATTCATCAAGTTCAGTTCTTTGCTCTAGACTTACGTCAGGTGTAGGCACATATTGGTGAATGACATCAACATGTTTCTCTATGATGAATTCATCTTCTGATTCTGGACCTCTAGGAAATCTAAAAACATGTGTAAATTTAGGATGGATACCCCAACAAGGGTTACCTTCAGATTCTGATTTGAATTCATACTCATGGGAATCTATTTCAGAATATCTACCACCATCCTCCTTGTTTGTGTGGATTTCTACAGGATCAGCTGGTTCTTGTGGTGCAACTGTCTTTTGTTCTATAGTAGGTTCTTGTGTTTCTACTACATTGATTCTTTTTATTGGCTCCTCTTCAACTTTGAGAAGATCTAGGATTTCTTGAGATAAGCATTCATAAGGAATAAGTTCAGAGCTATCTGAATCATCACTGTCTGATTGTTTGTTATCTTCTTCTTCGTTGTTGGTCTCTTCTGGTTTGATCTATTCTATCACATGAGAGGAGCTATTCTTGAGATAAAAAGGTTTATTTCGATAGCCTAGGCCTATAGTATCTTTGTTTGGTTGACCCACATGTGCAATGGGTACCATGAGACCTTTTCCTCATAGTCCTAGAGGTCCTTTACCAGGATATCCCATTTTAGCTATCAGTTTATCCCCTGGTCCATATGACTTGGAAGGAATTTTCAGTGTTTTAGAGTCACATGCTTGAACAATTTTGGATTGAGACTCATCTTTGTATAGCCATGCAACCATAGCTTCATCCTCTTCAAATTATTGTTTGGACACTTGTTCTAGAACAAAACTTCCATTGTAGATAACTTGAGGTTCTTTAGATCTTGGTTTTGGTTGTTTCAAAGACTGTCCATAAGATTTAGGCGAGATGGGGAGAGATGTTAGAGATAGGACTGGTTCCATAGTATATTGTCCTATGCCATTGTATTTGATCTTGACTTCTTTTACAATGTCTTCCATCTTTGATGTAGATGCAACATCTGTTTGCTTAGTGGAAGATTCTTTGTTATTCAGAACAAGTTTGTCAACACTTCCTTTCAATGCATTGCAAGTTGTAGATATGTCAGCTAGAATGGTTACTTCTACTCCATCATAAGAAAATTTCACACATTGATGGTATTTGGAAGGAATAGATTGCATTTCATGTATCCAGGGTCTCCCTAGGAGAATGTTGTAAGCCAAAGGTAGATCTAGAACTTGACATGTGATGACTTTGATAACTGGGCTTGTCCTGATAGGTAAGACAATTGTTCCTTTGGAAGCTCTCTCTTGTTCATCATAAGCTTTGATAGTTATCTTCTTTTTAGGATCAATGGAAGCTTCTGATAATCTCAGTTGTATGATCAAGTTGTAAGAGAAAATGTTTAAACCAGTGCCACCATCTATCAACACATGTTTGACTTGATAGTTTTGGATCAAGACCTCAATGTGTTAGGGCTAGTTATGTGGATGACTCAATGAATTGTCATCTTCCTCTGAAAAGGAGATATACTAGGGTGATGTCATATGACCAGCCATAATCTAGAATCTGTCTAGATCAAGATTGTCAGGAATATTGGAATCGAGCAGAGCTTTATCTAGAATAGCCCTATGAGTAGGAGATATCCAAAGCAACTCAAACATGGATATTTTTGCATTGGTATGCTAGAGTTGTTGGACAATACTGTATGATGTTGGCCTTGTGTCTTTAGGATTTGATGATTTAGAGGTAGCCCTCTATTTAGAAGCAGATGAAAGATTAAAAGGCATCTTAGGGACATTTGATGAATCTAAGTTTTGTCCTTGTAGATGCACTTGAGCTTGTGATCGAGTAACTACATTTGCTGATTGATTATCTCTATCTTTTCATACAATAGTGATGACATTGCAATGTTCAAATAAGCAAGGTTCCACCATGTTTATGATAGCATTGTTTCCAGAGTAGGCATAATTGACTTTAGCACCCATGTTAGGCTAAGAAGATGAATCTCCTTGACCATGTTTTGGAAATGGTTCAGTGAATGTCGTATGATCATTATTTCTCTAATGATTGTAAATTACAATTTCTCCATTATCAATCTTGTCTTGTATGATATTCTTCAAGCACATGCAGTTATTGGTTTTATGACCCTTGTTTCGATGGAAGTCACAAAAATTGCTCTTTCCACTATTTTGGTTTAGGTTTAGGATCAAATGGTTGGATCTCAGTTAATGTGATGATTTTGTTGGCCAACAGAGTTTTCATGGCAGATTCCAAGGATTCTCCAAGAGGAGTAAACTTTTGTTTAGGATCTATAGCCCAAGGTTTGTAGTCAGATGGCTTCTTGTTTGATTTTGTTTCCTTTACCTCTGAGGCTTTGATGGCTTGGGTACCAACAATGAGATTGAAAGTGGGTGCCTTAGATGGGTTATAGACATTGTCAAAATGCCATCCATGATGATGCCTTTATTCTTGTTCCAATTTTTATTCTTGTCTTTGGAACTAGATCCAATTCATACTTCTCTTTTTGAAGTGAGATGTCTCCTTTTTTCACAAGGAATTTCTCAATTTTGATTGCATTGTCTACCATCTTATCGAAGGATGTGTGATCTTCCATTTGTAAAGGGTAGTTGATTTTTGGAACAAGATTGTTGATGAAAATTTATAGTTTCTCTATTTCTGAATGGGTCTAGCATATAGAGAAAACTTCTTCCTCCATCGTTTGAGGAAAGTCAGGAATAGTTCTCCTAGGTATTGTTTCAGATTACAAATGTCGATCATAGTGACTGGATGTTTGATGTTGTAGGAGTATTGTTGATAAAATAGCTTGATTAACTCCTCAAAGAT
The DNA here is from genome assembly GCA_027943335.1 of Chamaecyparis obtusa. Taxonomy (NCBI): domain Eukaryota; kingdom Viridiplantae; phylum Streptophyta; class Pinopsida; order Cupressales; family Cupressaceae; genus Chamaecyparis; species Chamaecyparis obtusa. The sequence continues at coordinate 20,801 of BSBK01001849.1, read as the reverse complement.
CTTGATTGTCAGAGGCATTTTTGAGAACCAATGAATGGCTGCTCCTCCCAGAGATCATGGGAAAAGGTGCATTAAGTAAGTTGGTTCATGCATGAACTCCATAGATTGAGTACAGAATTCTCTGACATGATCTTGGGGGTTAGAGTTTCCATTGTACTTGTCATATTTAGGCATTTCCACTCTCTTTGGGAATGGTGGCTTGTACAAGTCTTTATCAAATGGAAAAGGGCATAGAGCCTCCATGGAGAACTCTTTAGGTTCCTTCTCTTTTTTGAGTTTGTTGAGATTGACTTGCATGGTAGCATCTATTTCATCATAGTCGTGATAGGAGTTTCTTCCTCTTGAGTAACGATATCTTTGACATTAAAGTTTGGAGGAAGTTTAGCTCCTTGTTGAGCTAACTCTAGAAAGTATGCCCCTCTGTCTTCCCTCAAGAAGTGTCTCATCATTCTCTTGAAGTTATTGTCATTTTGATATTGGGCAATTTTAGAGGGTGTTGGTTTGGGATCTCCACCATGATTGGAGTGATGACCTTGGGAGCCTTGGTTTGCTCCACCTTGAGACATAGTGCTATTGTGAGGACTATTTGGAATTGATTGAGGTGGGGTTGGTTGATTACTTGCATGAATCGATGCAGGAGGGGTGACGTAACCACCTTTTAAGAAGAGATTTCCAAGAGCATCTTCTCCAAATTTAGTAGTGTCATAGGGTTGATGAAATGTTTGAGCAATCATAGAAGATGTTGCTGAGGAGAATTTGGGTTGTTCTCCTTGTTTTCTTTGTGATGAAGCCCTAGTTTCCACCATTAACCTTGGGTGAAGAAAAAGAGAAAGATTAAGACAACTAAAGAATGACTTGATTCAAGAATATCGAATGATGCAACCTTGTCAAGATTGGATAGGCTGAAGATTGATTGGACGTAAATGAAGGATACTATGCCCTAGTTGTATGGGTAGATGCCCAAAAGATGGTGGACCCGAGCTCACAACACTTAGCCATTTTTTATGAAGATTGAAATGAAGATGATTGACAAGGTTTTGACATAAGATGAAAAAGATTCAAATTGATAGATCAGGAGGCTAATCAAACTCAAGAGACCACTTTGGGAAAATGATTTGAATTCTTCTAGTTTTTTCTCTATTCCTAACACAGTGAATTTTCTGACAGAATCTGGAAGAAGGCTGTAAAAATTAGATTTTTGACAAATTCTGGAGTTTTCTGGCAACTTTTCAAATTTTTGATATGAGTTTCTCTAGGATCGTATGAGTCTGGGTTGGCTCTGGCATGACTCTTGACAACACTCATACGAAAATTGATACCAGGGTTTTTGATTTTTCTTGACTTTGATACACAACTCGTATGACAATGTATAGGCTTCTGTATGACAATCAGGGGGTTCTAAAACAAATTTTGGGTAAAACTCGTATGACTTTCTGAGGCCGTGGGATGACTTTTGACTCTAGAAAGGATTTTTGGTTTAGATTTGCAATTTTTCAATTTTTTAGTTTCAGATTGTTTGCAAAGTTTTATGTCTAGGTTTGAAGATATGTGCAATAATTCCTCTCAGGTTTGTTCATTTCAAGTAACCAAGTTGATATCAAGCAAGCAAAATAGAAAGCAAGGGAAGCAAGAAATCATCTTAAAACAATGAACAAGGGAAAAAGCAACCTTGCACATGAACCAACAATAGTGACTTATTATGCTAATCCCTAGGAATACTACTTGTGTATGTTCTCAAGAGTTTTTCAATAATGCACATAGTCCTAGAAAATGAAAAATTGGTCTCGCTAAGGTTTTTAGTAATGGTCTGACTCTACAACTTTTGTGATCTCAAGAGGGAAAACTCCAATCGAGGTGCACCAGGGTTTTGACACAATCTAAGAATTTAATCAATTAGGAGCTGCTAGGGAGATCTAACAACCCAACAAGAGACTACACTTGTGGAGATTTCTTCCACAAAGACATTTATATAGTGGCTATTGCTACCATGATGAAAATGGCTATTACCGCTTGAGGTTTTGTCCACATGGTTGACTTGATAAAGGGAATGTCCACTATGGTTAATCCTCTCTAAAGGTGACTCACAAAATATACCACATGGGGACTTGGTCCAGATTCAAGGATTTGAGTTTCTGATACTACCCAAAAAGGGAGTAGAGCATAATCCTCTAGCCTTTTCGCTTTTACCCAAACATAGCAGACAGATTCTTTGACATGCTAAGACTAAAATTACCTCACCAAGATTTGTGATGTCAACAAAAATGTCTACTGAGATCTCTAAGTGGGACCAAGAGAGAACGTACCGATCAAAGTTGAGGACCAAACCAAGTGAACACGAGATAAACATAGTATCCTCCCTACCTATAAGGGGATCTGTCATCAAGAAGAGCTTTGCATGCAAAACAAACAAATGAAGCCCACTCTCTCAAGATCATCCACAAATAGTGTTTATAGGGCCTAATTACTATGTGTAACAAATATGCAAAAAATAAATCTATGTTCATTTTATAGCCCAAAACTGAAGTGTGAATTATGAAAGCTGGAAAGGCACACAAGCTTGACACATGAGAGTTCATTTTTGATGAAGATTGAATTGAAGATGATTGAAAAGGTTTTGACACAAGATGAAAAAGATTCAAATTGATAGATCAGGAGGCTAATCAGACTCAAGAGACCACTTTGGGAAAATGATTTGGATTCTTTTGGTTTTTGCTCTGTTCCTGACATAGTGAATTTTTTGACAGAATCTGGAAGAAGGCTGTAAAAACTAGATTTCTAACAAATTTTGGAGTTTTTTGGAAACTTTTCAAATTTCTAATATGAGTTTCTCCAGGCTCGTACGAGTCTGGATTGGCTTTGGCACGGCTCTTAATAACACTCATATGACAATTGACACCAAGGTTTTTGATTTTTCTTGACTTTGATACAATACTCGTACGACAATGTATAGGCTCCCGTATGACAATCAAGGGGTTTTGAAATGACTTTTGAGTAAAACTCGTATGAATTTCTGAGGCTGCGGGATGACTTTTGACTCCAAAAAGAATTTTTGCTTCAGATTTGCAATTTTTCAATTTTTCAGTTTCAGATTGTTTGCAAAGTTTTTTGTCCAGGTTTGAAGATCTATGCAGTAATTCCTCTCAAGTTTGTTCATTTCAAGTAACCAAGTTGATATCAAGCACACAAAATAGCAAGCAAGGGAAGCAAGCAATTGTCTTAAAACAATAAACAAGGGCAAAAGCAACCTTGCACATGAACCAACAATAGTGACTTATTATGCTAATCCCTAGGAATGCTACTTGTGTATGTTCTCAAGAGTTTTTCAATAATGCACATAGTCCTAGAAAATGAAAAATTGGCCTCGCTAAGGTTTTTAGTAATGGTCTGACTTTGCAACTTTTGTGATATCAAGAGGGTGAACTCCAATCCAAGCGCACCAGAGTTTTGACACAGTCTAAGAATTTAATCAATCAGGAGCTGCTAGGGAGATCTGACAGCCCACTAAGAGACCACACTTCTGGAGATTTCTTCCACAAAGACATTTATATAGTGGCTGTTGCTACCATGGTGAAAATGGCTATTACTGCTTGAGGTTCCGTCCATGTGGTTGACCTAATAAAGGGAATATCCACTATGGTTAACCCTCTCTAAAGGTGACTCACAAAATATACCACATGGGGACTTGGTCCAGATTCAAGGATTTGAGTTTCTGATACTACCCAAAAAGGGAGTAGAGCATAATCCTCTAGCCTTTTCACTTTTATCCAAACACAGCAGACAGATTTTTTGACACGCTAAGATTGAAATTACCTCACCAATATTTGTGATGTCAACAACAATGTCTACCAAGCTCTCTAAGTGGGACCAAGAGAGAATATACCAATCAAAGTTGAGGACCAAACCAAGTGAATGTGAGATAACCACAATATCCTCCCTACCTACAAGGAGATCTATCGTCAAGAAGAGCTTTGCATGCAACACAAGTGAATGAAGCTCACTCTCTTAAGATCATCTACAAATAGTGTTCATAGGGCCTAATTATTATGTATAACAGATATGCAAAAAGCAAATCTATGTTCATTTTATAGCCCAAAATTGAAGTGTGAATTATGAAAGCTGGAAAGGCACACAAGCTTGATATGTCAAAGTTCATTTTATATCCCAAATTGAAGTGTTATCAGACACAAGAGAATACCTAAGTTCCTTCACAACACACTTAGTAGATTTTTACCTAATTTTTTTAGCTATGTTGAGCAATCCCACGAGCAAAGAGATCAAAAATAGCAGATATCAATCGTTAGCGTTAGCTGTCAAAATCTGAAATGACTATTTTTGCAATTCTATTATCAGAAAAATGAAATTCTGGCACCAAAACTCGTACAACAGTGGACTATTGATCGTACGATAGTTCAAGCATGAAATGACAGTGGGTTAGCACACGCGACTTTTTAAAAACTCGTACGATAGTCTGCATATAGTCGGTATGACACTTCAGATTGTCGTCTATCGTATGATAGACAGGGGGTCCTGGTATGACAATCTATCAAATGTCATACAAAAAATGTACAGACATAAAGTAAAAATCACAATTTTGAAAGAAAAATGATAGAAAGTTCATCAGAAACAAATGGAAACCCATTTTAGGGCCTCATAGTGGGAGCAGGAAATGTGTGTGTGAAAATTATACCTAACTGCAGACACAACACTTCAGTAAAACATTAGAGGTTAGCAAAATCAAAATCTGCAAATAAATGAAACTAAGCTAACTAGGCAATTTACTGCCTTCTAGTAGATGCGAGTATGTATTCTCAGATTAGACTAAGATCAGTGACAATGCAACACCTAAATGAAGTATTTGAATGCAAATGAAAGAAATGAGATATGAATGCAGATTAATCTATTTTTTGGATTTTGTATGCAATTAGGATAAAAAACTATATGAATCTAATCTAGATGAATGAAATTGATATGAAAATTGATCTAATAATGCTATTAAAATGATATTGAAATGGATGTAAAGCTATGAAAAATAATGAAAGATCTCACAAAAAACACCTATTGCAAGTGCTTGATTCTTTAGATGCAATTTCGCCAGAGTAATTGTGCAAATTCGAGAGATGTAATTGTGAAGAGTTGAGCCTTGATTTTATTGAAATCTAGGGCTTGAGGATGCATTGAGAAAATCCATAAATCACTCTTGATAAACTCGGGTTGATTTTTGAGTTAACAAGAAATTAGAATTAATTAACTCATAAAATCATGAAAAATATTTTTTTGACTCAAATCAGAAGTTTAGATCAGCTTTCAACTCAAAATAGATGTTGAGTTTCAAAAAGATAACAACTTGAATTGATTTTTTGATTTAAAGTTTAACTGCTCTTTGAATGTGCATAGATAATCATGAATTAATTTAAAAATAAAGTGATTTATTCTCAACTTAGCTGATTTTTAAATTTAAAACAATTGAGTTATGGGTTGATCAATTATTTAATCAAAATTTTATTCAAAACTATATTATTAAATATTGACAACTTGATTTAATCAATTAAATAAGAATTCAATCAATTATTAATAGGATATTTTGATTTATTGTCAAAATGAAATAATATAATTAAATCTAATTAAATGATTAAGTGGTGGGATTAAATTAATTAATTAAATATTCAACATATTCAATTAATCAAATTTAGGATAAATGAGATTTATCGCCAAATAATATTCAATTAAAGATAATTAGGATAATTTAGGAATATTCAAGGAATATTCCCCGATGCAGAATAAGGATAAAATTAATTTTTGATAAATTGATGTGCATATGTGCCTTAGGTTAGGACTTTGATGTTGATTTTGTTTGATTTGATGATGTAAGAGGTTAATGAACCTATAGCCCATTTTTGGGGTATTACAAGGATATCCAATAATCCCATCAAGGTACAACTATATATGCCTCTCAAGATGGGCATGCTTCCTTTGGAGTGTTGCTCCATAGTTTTGACCACTGGTATGAGCACTTGCATTATTTCCACTTTGTTGCTTACCACTCCCAAAGTTAGCTCCTCGAGAAACACTCAGTCCTCCTAAATTTTTGTTAACAACATTAGAACTAGGTTCTGATGCTCATTGAGATGAGTAAGAAGCCCCTGAAGAAGTGTTAGTTAATGCAGAAGATTTTTAAAATGAAATCTTCTTCTTCATCTTAGTAATAGCCGCCTCAACCTCTATTCTCTCCAATTCTTTACCTATACCACCCTTCTCTTTCCTATCTCTTTCCAACTCCAAATCAGCCTTTGACAAGACTTGAGGGATTTTACCCAAATTTATGGGATCATTAATCTTAATTCTAGTGAATTTTTGTTTTTCTTTATCTATATCAACCATAGTTTCATGTGTCACTGGTTTATCCTAATTTGAAATACTAGGCCTAGAAATCCTTTTAGGTTTCCAATCAAGTATAGATGCCTCAAGATAGGGCCCTCTTTCTGAAATTTGTCTCTATGTGAAATATGTTCCCTCTCTTGGCATTCATTTCTTAATGTGTTCATATCTCCAAACATGTCCTTACTCAAACCTTTAGGACGTGCACTAGATCTTTGGTCCATAGCTTTCAATTTTGCTATTATTTTTAGCAGATTATCCTTTTCTATAAGAGAATTTATAACTTCATCCTCTCTTTTCTTTTCTCTTTATTGCCTTATTTTCATTTTCTCATGCAGCTCTTTTCTAAGGACATTGAAAACTCCAAATAACACATTAGGAACTGGTAAAGTATTATCAAAACTAGAAGAATCATCTATATTTAAGATTTACATCCCTTGGATCCCCAACTCTTACATAAGAATAGTCAACAAAAAGAGGTGGAGGAGGAGGCCTATCAAATACATTTCTTGCCTAATTATTTTGACTATTACTACCCCATCTTCTCTTTCCAGTGTATTGAACTGAAGTAACTCACTTGTCAAGTTTTGGTACCTCTTCTTTTATTTGTGTACTAAAAAAATTATCAAAGAAACCTAGACTATTTGATTTTGAACTTTTAGAAGAGGTTTCATTTCTTTCAGGGACTGGATGTAGTGAATTACCTGTATTCACAAATTTTGGTCTCCATGATGTAGAAGCACTGTTAAATTCTCCATCCCTCCTTGTCCAACTTTTCTTTGAACCTTTTGGAAGGTTACCCTCTAAGGTGACCTTGGGACATTACTTCATAAAGGCCCTTGTATTCTCCTACTTATTGATTTTGTGTATTAACACATAAATGATTCAAATGCATGCACTGGTATAACCTTGGATTTTTCACCCAAAATATTTGGTAAAATGTGATGTATGTCTTCATTATGAGCTATCACAAATGGGTGAACCCACAATAGTGGGTTACACTTTTTTGCCTGAATGGACACTGACCTTTACATTTTGAAAAAAACTTTCAGATTCAGATGCTTATTGTCATTGAACCGTTTGAAATTAGAAGATGAAGTAAATTAGAGTCTTTTAGGATTTTCTGTCTAGATTCTAAATATATATATTTTTATTTTTTTTAATTTATTTGAATATTTTTTCTTTCTTCCACGAAAACTAGTATGGCGCTAAAAACATCATTTTCAAATAGTACATTATTTTCATAGAGCATAACTTTTTTTGTAAAATAGATATCAATGCAATTCTTTCGACTTTAGTTTTGTAACATCAATAGGAAGGACATGCAATTGGTTTCATGATATTATCATGATTATTGCATATTTTATTAACATTTTAAGTTGACTAAACCATAATTTTGACATACCTTTGACTACATAGCTTATAATTTTTTGTGTATTTATCGAAGTTCAAATTTTTTTTGATAGAAAGTAGACTCAAAGACAGAGGGGATTGTTATTTTTCAATTTTTTTTTTCTATTTTCTACTATTTTCATTGAACGTCAAACTTGAGGGTTTATATTTGTAAAAAAACCTACATTCTATTAATGTCAAAAAACATATACATAATAAACTCAAAAATTGCCAAATCTATAATCATTAGAAAGCTCATTCTAAGTACTTCTTCTATGCAAAAGGACATCTCCTTATTGTTCCATTTGACCCCATGCTTGAGCCTCGAAGCCATGAAATGTTCATAATTTTATCAAACTCTGCAAATTGCCCTTACTCGGGGACTTTCGATAGAAAGTACTTTCTATCAAAAGTATGTGAGTAAATCCAAGCTTTCACTATTTTTGGGACGGATTCCTTCCTCTAAAAAATTGTAACCCACTATTGTGGGTTCACCCAAATTTATAAAATGGATAATATCAACCTGAAATGAAAGGACACAGAGATTTCAAATCTAACGGTTCAACTATAAAAACTGCAAAACAAAGCTCAATTTCTATACAAATTTCCCAACAGACAAACTCAAATGGATAAAATTCCTTACATTCCAAGTGAGCTCTACTCAATCTTTTTGTGGATAAACTTGCCTGCAAATCTCCCTAGTAGAGTCACCACTTTGTTGGATCTTGGTTTGATAGGGTTTACACATATAAAATGATACCAAGGTACCCACCAAATATATAAGAAGTGGATAAATTCTATGATGGACACCTAAATGTACTTGGATCAACTAACAAGGCACTTAGTAAATCCCTTCTACACTTTTGGCTCTACAAAATCAAGGTAGGTGTACTTATGATCTTTCTTCAAGCTTCCTACAGTAATTTATACTAGAAGATCACAAAAAGAAGATATCTCATGTAAGCATCAACATAACAAGGAGATGTTAGGTAACAATTAGTCATCCATTGAACATCGACTTGCATGGAGTATGAGATTAACTTATCAACTTTCTTAGATAATAAAACATAAAATTAAGATATTCTATATTTTGATTTAATATTTTTAGTGAATAAAATGTAACTATATGTAAAGAAAACCCTAGCTTAGATTGGTGCATTTTTCATTGGGCAATGTGTCATTTAAACACAAGACATCCTAGCACAAGTTTGAGAAGTATAGCTATGTGATTCATAACACATTTGCATTACAAAGTGTTAATCTATAATTTTTTGATTAATCCTACTCACCACAATCCTATAAAAATATCCTATGGATTTGCAGTTGAGATTCAAGTGTTTTAATTAATTCTTTGAATTAAAGCATGAATCCACCACATACATCATAACAATGCAATGAATTAACAAGATCTTTGATCCAGTCATATCAAAACACATAAGATTTGCAATAGGAGAGGATTAGAAATAGAAAATATTTTTGAGATTTCCTCAAATTTAGCTATACTTGTAATACAATACTGATAATGCTTAAAAGACACACAACCTGCAACAAACTACACTAATTCTTATTTATCCACACCTTACTCTGGGATTTTCAGTACGTATACACTAAACAACATCAAAAGGGATCGATAGACTCAAAAAATCTATCTGAAAATAAAAAATTGTACCCCTTCTCATGGCCTTGATTACCCTTTTATAGGAACAAGCTACGAGCCAGAGATGAGACTTGTCAAAATTTTACATTCTTGGGTAAAAGAAAACTCAAATAGTACAAGAAAGAATCCGTAATGAAAGATTAATCTTTACGCATCTTAAAGAATGTCCCTGTTGATGTAGACTTTTGAATCAAACCCATGATGGCTCGATAGGGGCTTCAGGTGTTGCATTAACTTTTCAACATGATGCAATACTGGTAAAACTGTTAGTATGACATAATAATTTGATTCCTCCACATTCATCTACACCTACTCATTGTACTCATCCTTTGGGCCTTTTGCACAATTATTCACTCAATTTTATTTGTTGAAAACTCTCTTAGATCACCCACTAGTGTGGTCATGTCCGCCATTAAATTCATATGATCAAATGGTCCGTAAAATATAAATTTTTCAAATTCAAAATATAGTTGTCGATCTTCATCTACCTTGCTCCATCACATGGTAACAAAAGGTCCAACTTCTTTTGACTTACAATCATGTCAGCCAGGTCCTCATATTATCAAATAGAAACATTCCATGATAGAAAAATATCCATGGAAGCAACTCGACCCGCCATCCTTTGTTCTTTGGAAATGAATGACATGTGGAAACATCGCGTGATCTGCTGGTGTCTTCTATTGCCTTGATATTTTAATCACAGGATCTTGAGATCATGCCACTTGTCACCATCGGGCCCGCATTTAGTTCATCCACACTTGCCATGTATCAAAATTTCAGAGACATTTGCATCTTTTTGTTAACTAGGATCACAGGACCATGAAATTTTGACACTTGGCACTCTCGTGCTTGCAATCCACTTACCTTCTACATTCTCCGATGTATGATGTACTTTAAAAGCCTCCCTTCAGAACTTCTAGATTTCCCCCTCTCAACTTCTAACTTTGGTTTTGTGTACCCGAATGCCAATTCTCTACTCCAAAGCACTGTGTTAGTTTTCTTTATGTGATTTTAGGATTTTGTCTACCATGCTTCTATTTATGATTGTGATTTTACCTACCTTTTCTTCTATTCTTGATTACTTGCACCTCGAGTATCAAATCTCTACATTAAAGTACTTAGTATATTCTTGAAGTTCAAATTTGTCATCAACTCGTCAGATTTCTGACAATTTGTCCTTCTCACAATTGAAACTTTGGAAAATGTGGACCCCATGCTTCTTATCAGAATTTCAGGATTTTCCTTCCTCCCCTTCCAACTCCAATCATTTGCACATGGCTTGTCTTAAAAATTAGGAAATATTAAAAGGGGAAGACCTAAAGAAGATAGAACAATAAGATTATAAAGACTACAGCCCCTTTTCAGGATAAACAACCCTTCACTTAAGTAACAACAAAACATGACATTTACCAACACAACTAGGGTTTCTAAGATGTTCAAAGGAAAGAAACAAGGAATCATAGGGTAAATTGGTAAAACTGCAACACATAACCCAATAATTTTAACCTCAAAAATCCCTACCAACAGATCTCTCTTCATTTCACACCAAAGAAATAGACATGAGGTGAGAGAACTACTAGTAGAGTTTCTTTTGAAACTATATTAAATAATTGGAATAATTTTACTTGGATCCTTTATAATCTTTGAAGGAGTTTCAAAAATATATATTATAGATTTTTTTACTATTTTTTAAATATTACATTTGTTGAGGTTATTTTTTAATAGATCTTCAATATATTTACAAATCTTAACTAATCTTTATTTCTTAGTTTAAGAGACTTTCGTCTCTCTTAAGAGCATGACTTCTAAATCTTTGTTTTGACCAAGTTTCCTAAGCTTCCTTTTCTGTTATACCCTTTTTAAAATTATCTTGTGACTTCTCTAGGCCATCTTGTTCATGTCTAACAATAATATTTGGAATAACTTTTGGAGGTCTCTTAGTTTCTTATATATTTTCTCTCCTCTTTCACATATCTATTGTGTTGGGTCATGATGGGTCTCCATTTTTCCTTCACTCTTTCATACTTTTCTTATAGGAAGAAGATTTTACCACAAGGTTTTCTCCTTTACTACATTTGTATACACATGTTCTCGTAATTAGAAATTGTTCTTGCCTATTTGTATATTTTACCATTCTCCATCAAATGCACTTAAATGATTGTTGGTATGAAAATGGTATAATACCAAACTAACACCTAATCTTAAATTTACATAAATTATTTTACTATTATATCTAATATTGTAGAATTGATATACTTATAATAATTTTATTTATCTCGTGATTTCATCTAAGAACTTATCCTTCCCTATATACCAAGGTTATCTTATTGTACTTTTATTATAATTATTGAAAATAACCGCCTCTTACATGATTATTATTTAAAATATAGATAGCAGTTAAATAAAAAGAAATATAATGCATTCTATGTGGAAATTTCAAATCACTCTGGTATCTTATTTGCCAAGTCCCTTGGTTATAGCTAAGGTTTTAGGACCACATCATCAAATATGATGCCAAGGTGTCTAAAATTGCCCCCAAAAAAGTGAGACCAATGATCGTGCGAAAAGGTCACCCATAGTCATGTAGTTGATGTGGCATCACATCATTGGTTGTTATTTACAAGTAAGGCTACATTTCATTCAATTATGGATAGTTATCATAGAACTAACAACTTTAAAGTCACAAGTATTAGTGCAATATTGTCAAAAGAATTGTACATTAAATTAACAAATGTAAATATTAAATCAATAAATATAGATATAACTCATATCACAACTGTTAAAATTCGTTCATGTCCTACATCCTCTCCATCAGCACCGAGGTCAAATCAGTGCAAGTCCTATTACAGAGCTGCAACGTGCTCTTCGTTCCACCATAACGTATAAATCACACTGACGGGTTTTAATGGCGAGCGTTAGGAAGAAGCCTGAAGAGTCAAGATACAGCTGTTGCTAGACTGCATGGTTGTTCTGTTACCATTCATATTTGAAATCCTTGTGGGAAACTGGACTTGGGTCCCAATTCCAATAATCTTCATACGATCACTTCATTATTCCATCGTCCAAACAAGAACTTGGAATGCCCCGCCTGTCTGAACACTGGTACCAAATGATTTGTTTCCTTGCATTAGCTGACTTAGGCAACGCGTAGGGAAGGTAACGATCACTTTCCTAGCAACATATGTTACGCTGCCCTCTTACACTCTATATTCAAGGTGACCTCCTCCATGCTGATATTTTTGTGATTTCCTTGACTTCTTCATATCTCCTACCAACTAAACCTGCATTCATCTTTGTCTAGTACATCGAACATGTTAATGTCAATATTTTGTAGAGTATAAAACCTATAAACGTGACAAGATTTGCCACTAAAGGAGTTCAGAATCGCTATGAGCGGTTTAACATTAGATATTTAAAATAAAATTAAATATGAGATCAACTTGATTTAACATTAACCGTTAGGTTTTTTGTTTTATCGTTTCATTTGTCTTGGCATCCATGTTTGATTTTTTCTAAAGCAAGATATCTTCACATTTAATGTAAGTTTCATTAGTTCTTTAATCTTTGGTAATATTTTGTTGTAATATCATAATTAATTTAAAAGATTTCTAATAGGCTGGGTTCTTCTCTATTTAATTTAATAAAAAAATAATTCAATAAAATCTATAATTGATTTTTAGGTTTTAATTTTAGATGTATAAGAAAATAGCTTGAAAAAAATCGTGTTAGTTATTTTTAAAAGTATTGCATGAAATAATGCTATCAAATCATCTCTTAAGAAGATCTCATTGGATAACCCACCTAAAAATAATGGGTATGGATGGACCAACGGATGGACCAACATGAGCAATGAATATAATATTCACAGATAAGATGAATCATGATAAGGTTACTCATGTATAATTTATGTCGTGTAGATTTTCTGTGGTTGGAACTTCGGTGAGAGCGTTTGAGAACATGGAGAAAATGGGCGTGCCATATCCCACATATCAAGTGATGAGAGTAATTGGGAGTTTGTGGGACGGATCTGATTGGGTAACTGATGGTGGTAAAGAGAAGGTGGACTACACCAGAGCTTGCTTCGTTGCATCATTCAACAATTATAGTGCAAAGGCATGCATCAATGGCTAGCCTTGCAATACAAATGCAGCGTGGAGTCGAGAAACAATTAGTGCTCAGTAGTGGAAACAACTTAAAATGGTGCAGAAAAAATATACGAGTAATGATTATTGTTTAGACAAGAGAAGGTTTCCCAATAGCCTTCCTGGTGAATGCACCCATCAATCATAACTTGAGCTCACAACCTATTTCTCATTGATATTTAACCTACCTCTATATCCTCTCATTTTTAGGCATGAGTAAATTCCGAGTTGATATCCACTTCTAATGAGATGTTCAAAGACTTACAATAAAATTGTGATCTAAAGCATGAGGATGTTCATACACTTTGTATAAGTTGATGTGTTTTGTGGATGTTGTTAGCATGAATCTATTATCATCTTCTAAGTTAGATCTTCGTTCGTTGTGGGGACAACATGTTCCTTTGAAAGAATTCACTTAAATATAATATGTTGTAATAGTTACATAGATCAGAAAAAAGTGTCGCATTTATTTTTTATTTTAAAAACAATTCATTGTTATACCCAATTAAATTTAATGATGCTAAAAGAAAAAATATATATCAGCGATAATTTAGTTATTTTGTTAATATATAAATTATTATTGTGTTTGTGTGGTTTTTAAAGATTTTAAAGAGTCAACGATTGAGCAATTTGCCAATATTATATTTTGACTTGATTTCATTGCAATGTTTAAGGTAAGAAAATGGCTATTCTTAATGAAAAATAATTTAGTTATTTTTATTATGGTTGCATTTCAATTTTGTTTTGGATATTTTCATGAGATAATAAAACTATTTTAAAACAAAATAAAGTTATTTTATTTGACACAATGTCTAACAATATTTTACTACACCAAAGTTTATGCAAGTAATTTGAATTTTTTTTAATTGTAATTGCTTGGTTGTGTTGTTTAAATACTTGCCAATATTGATGATCCATAATAATTGCGGTCAAGATGAATGGTAGTGAAAAAATATGCTACGTAAAAGTTCTTGAATTTTGTTTAATATATTATCATAGAAACTTAAGTCCTTAAATTAAAATTTTTCTCATCAAATTGCTTGGGAGAAGGGGTTGAGATTTGACAAATGATGATTAAGTTCATGAGTTAAGTTGTTTACCATTTAAAGATATCATTTGAGCCTTGGAATCACCAAAGGAAAATATATCTATAAAATAATTCACCTAATCAATATTCTATTTTTTCATGCATGAAAAGTTCTATTGATTCTCATTATTAGTTGGCTATTTCATAAATATTTTTTAAGGAAGAGCTATTTTAATATTTTAGCTTAATAACATTTATTTACCTTATTGCTTATCTTTTATAATTATATTATTCATTTTAGTGGCTAAATTTTGTGTTAAGTTCTCAGTATTCATTTGTTAACAAACATTTTTTAGTAGCGAAAAATTATTTTGTTAAACTTTAGGAGAATTACTTTATTATTTCTCATATCTTGGAATAAGTGTTACTTGTCTTCAAATTATCTTGGATTATTTTTAAAAGATTAAATAATTGATATTTAAACAATTGTTCAATTAGATTTTATGTCTGAATTACATGTAATATTAAAAGAATCAATATGATTCATACCATTGTATTTTGTATCACATAATTTAAATCTTTAAATCATTTATTCCATTATGCAATGGGTAAGAAATAATCCCAAAGCTAGTAGTTTATATAATAATTCATGCATTGTGTCTTTACTAGAGCTAGAAAGGAGATTGTGATGGTGTGTTATTTATTTAATGAAAACTCTCATGATGCTTTGAAAGAATAGTTGGGAAGGTTAATGTGATATAACTGTAATAGCTATAATAATTTAATATGCAAATGTATTTTCATGGAAATGTTGTAATGTGAATGATAGTCTAGGAGTAGATGTAGAATTAGATAAATGGTGTAAGAAAATTGATTGTGTTGAAATTGTTATGGAAAGTGTAACTCTTAGGAGTGGAAGGGAAATAAGATGGGGTTGTGGGGTGATATGTGTATGGGGATTAGGAACAATAATGGATAGATGGGTGGAGGAGTTGAGATGAAGTATGTGATGTGAAAGGGTGTAGAGGTTATCCCAAAGTAAAGTTGAATAAAGAAATGTAATGGGTGAACAACTAGAGAATATAGTAGATTGAGTGGAAGAAGGAAGGATGTTGAAATATGCATGTCAATGAGAGTGAAGGTCATGAGGAGAGTGTCTAAGAGTTGTAATGTCTCAATAACCTAGCCAATTTCTTTAAACATACCCATGTCATATGATTTAATCATAGGATAAAAATAAAATAAAAGACTAAATAAAAGAAAATTTCTACCATCTAATCTTCTAATATATCTTTCCTTAAGATATTATTTATTTCACTGTTTCTTTCAATCTAATTGATTCAAAATAAATAAAATGATAGTATATCTCAATAATTTATATATCTAAGAAAGTCATTAGAATATAATGTTCTTTGTCTAAGAGGATCTACGCCAACAAGCATTTTTTTTTAAAAGTAATTGAGCCTACTGATGACTTGAAAATCATAATATCTTAATGACAAAGACACCATAAGATAGATTTCAAATCAAACCACCACATAATTTGTAAAAAGATATAGAAACCTTTCATTGTACATAGACCACACTTTTTATTGTACATAGACTTTGAAATGACTACGAAATTGAATAAATTGAAAGAGTATCATAAATAGATTATTTATAAATGGCAAGTGGAGAATTTATTTCCTTATAATTAGTTAAATGGGTCCATTCCACCCTTTCCAAACTAATGAATATGATTAAAAAAGTACTTTTGAATGACAAGTGAGAATTTATTCCATTCTAATCAGACAAGGGTATCCATTTAGCCCTTTCCAATTGAATGAATATGTAAATAAACCATTTAAGAATAACAAGTGGAGAATTTATTTTGTTATCTTCAGAAGTTGATCCATTCCACCTTTTTCCAATTGATGGCTAACGCGAGCATTCAGTTGGAAAGCCTTCTGGGAAATGCTTACTATCTGAATAGTAATCATAAATCACATAATTCTTGCGAACCCATTGAAGCTTCTGCTACTCGCTTGAATCCAATGCTTCTTTACTATACCATGAATTTGTAGAGCAATTAGACGATGAACCATGTTGATGTTTTATAGCTTCAGTCGGATAAACACTATGAGTCGATACTAGTGAGCATATATATATATATATATATATATATATATATATATATATATATATATATATATATATATATATATATATATATATATATATATATATATATATATATATATATATATATATCTATATCTATATCTATATCTATATCTATATCTATTATTATGTAAATATTAGAGAAATTAATATAATACTCATGAGATATTATATATATATATATATATATATATATATATATATATATATATATATATATATATATATATGTGTGTGTGTGTGTGTGTGTGTGTGTGTGTGTGTGTGTGTGTGTAATTATCATTATATTAATTACATATTACTGAATAGACATGTCTCATGAAGGGACATGTCTCTTCTTGGCTCATTCTCAATATAAATGCAAGAGATTGTTGCATTTGGAAAACACATACAATGATATAATGCTATTACATTTGCAATGATCTTAAAACTTTAACATGGTATCAGAGCCAAGCTGCAAATGTAAGAGAGTAGTTTATTAATGGTGAATGTGTGACTATCTCAAAAAATACAGTCCCGGTACGAGGACCATATCTTCCAAATTCACCGTTGGATTTTTCTAAATTTTGGATATGTTTGTGAAAACCCAATTTATAAGAGACTCACCGAAGCAATTGAAAAGAAAATATCTGATTCAAAATTTACAACCAAATGTGTATGGGTCTATGCAAAAAAAAAAAATGTAAAAGAGAGAGATTCCTTCTTTAAAAGCCTAACTGCTTGAAGGGAGATCTATTAAGATTGAAGCTTGTGATAGTGTATAGAACCTTTGGATATTCAAGATAGGTCATGTGAATAATTATGGTAATGTTTGAGAATGATGACATCATTCTATGAATTAACATGATATTTTCTATATGGGCTCACCTTACAGAATGAAATACTTGAGAATTATAAAAGATAAGTATTTCATGTTTTATTAATGCACATAATTTTTTTTAGTTTTTTAATTCATGCTATACTATTGGTTATTAAAATCTTGTATACTTCTATCATTGGTATTTCTGGTTGAGATAGTTTAGTGAGCTATTTGTAATCTCTCTCTGACATACCTTCAGGATAGAAGTACAAGATAAATTACATTCAAGGGAGAAAGAACTTGATGCTTGAAAATGAATTGATGATTGAGAATAGATGCAAAGGGAGTTTGACATATCAAAAGAGGTCAAGAAGTTGATAAACTTGAGCTTCAGAGGGAGCATATGGTTCATTCAACGTATGACAATCTTGATTGAGAGGGAGTTCACTATTGAAGGTGAAACACTTCTGAGGTAGACTTTATATAATTGATTATTATACTAATGAATCATGAATGTTTTTAATGGACCTGCCCCCTGTGTAAATCATGAGGAAGTGACAAATTCCAAATGATTAGCACTTGTATTTGCAGAAGTTATTGGAAGGTGACGATCTTACAATAACTTAAATCATGATATACATTATTTATAATGTTGAAATAGATAATGATGAATGAATGCAATAACTAAGTGTTAGATGTCATTAAGTTGACAGTCTATGAGTTGTTTGCATAAATATATCTTGTAAATCAACAACTAAGTGTTAGATGTCATTAAATTAACGGTCTATAAGTTGCTTGTATAGATACATCTTGTAAAGCGACAACTAAGTGTTAGATGTCATTAAATTGATGATCTATAAGTTGTTTGCATAGATATATCTTGTAAATCAACAACTAAGTGTTGGATGTCATTGACCGTCTATGAGTTGTTTGTATAGATATATGATAGGTATTTGGTGAATATCTGGGTTGATATTCTGTAGGCCAGTACCTTATTGAGTACTTGGTGAATATCATATGTTGATGTTTTGATAGGCCAATACTCAGAGTATTTGGTGAATGTCATGTGTTGACATTATGATAGGCCAATACTCAAGAGCTTGTGGATAGAATTGTCGATGGAGGCAATCCACCTGAGAACGTGTGGATAGAATCGCCGATGGAGGCAATCCACCTAAGAACTTGTGGATATAATCGCCGATGGAGGCAATCCACATATTGAGACTATGTTTCTATTGATTACATCTTGAGGATGATGCCTTTATTTCTTACATCATATGATTGATGTTGTCAAGTGTCTTAAGTGTTGACATTAGATTGATTTATCCTCCCTAGCTAAGAGGGAGTGTTGATGTTTTATAGCTTCAGTCGGATAAACACTATGAGTCAATACTAGTGAGCATATATTTATACACACACACACACACACACACACACACACACACACACTTAAATATATATATATTATTATTATATAAATATTAGAGAAATTAATATAATACTCATGAGATATTATAAGATATTATATATATATATGTGTGTGTGTATATAATAATTATCATTATATTAATTACATATTAATGAATAGACATGTCTCATGAAGGAACATGTCTCTTCTTGGCTCATTCTCAATATAAATGCAAGAGATTGTTGCATTTAGAAAACACATACAATGATATAGTACTATTACATTTGTAATGATCTTAAAACCTTAACAAACTGCAAGCCTGACCATTAAAATTTCTGTAAGAGGTAACGAATGGAGCTTTGCTCCAGTCGATCTTCACAAGCCCACCTCTGGTTGCCCAGCTGTCTGCGTTCCAGAGGCTCGAATATATTCTCATCGCTTGATTCTTCGGATATGCAACGCCCAAATCCTCGCTGTTCTTGAACACTCTAACCGGAGTTCCATCCACAAGAAACCTGTACAGTTAAACCACCATACAATATTTTATAAGCATGGACACGTTACTCGAGAGAAGGTGGAGATTAAGAATTTAAGTTGGAGGAGGAATGTCACTGCTTACAGAATTTGTTGGGGATTCCAGAGGACAGAGTAATTGTGAAAATCCGCAGTGGGATCAAACCAGAGATAGAATTGCTGCTCTCGATTTCCTTTGCCTTGAGAGAACACATTCGTGTGCATGATGTAAGGATCTCCAGAAAGGTTTCCCAGAAATTCAAAGTCTATTTCGTTGTGCTTATCTCCTTGAGACGACAGCTGCACCCATCAATCACAACATATTTAATGAGAACTTGCATATTATAGGTATATAATCCTGAAGATAAAAAGTAGCACTTTTGAGGACTATGAAATAATGAAGAGACGAGACTTACATAGTAAGCAGTAACAGTGCCTGCGGAATTACCGGGCACCAACTTGATTTGCATATCAATTTTGGCAAACAGATATTCATTCTTCGACTGGAACCCAGAACCTGTTTTTGGTTTTACAAAGGTCGAAGAGAACATAAAGTATGGTGAGCCACCTTCGAATTGAACAAATAAACCATGTATCAAATACATAATATGTACAATAGATACCTGACGACTTGTCGAGAGTTAGCTGCAATCCCTGGCCGTTGTCAAGTATCTTAGCATGGTCATTCCCCCATGTGATGTCGAAATCACTGTAAAAATTTGCAGAGACGTGCTGGAGAAACACAAGATGGGTGAGGATCAAACACAAGAAGAAGAGCGCCATGATTATTAATGAACGATGATTGAAGTTATCCAAATGGATGCAGTTGTGTTGTTTTAGAATTGAGTAGAATGTCGAGGGACAATGGAGGAAAGAGCATATATATACTGCCTGTCAAACGACGGACTCTCCAACGAAAACCAAAACCTAGAAGGTTCTGAAAAGTCATCCGTGTTACGCGTTTATGGTCTGATCCAGCTGTTTACAGCTGGAAGTACGATGATGCGAAGAATGAGTTATTAGTAAAGATCGTAGGCAATATACCGAACGCGAAATGGGCACGAAATCTTCAATGTCGAAGGAAGTAAAATCGAACAAGTTTGCGCGTGACAGAGGAAAATCAGTCGTCTTCTGAATCGACTAACGTAAGCGTTTCCTTGTCATCGATATAAGCGTCTGTAATGTCAAAATGTAGTTAGGCCTTCCTTCATATTTGTCATACCTAAACTATCTTTTTGCCCGGGTCCCGATTCCATAATGGTGGTCACACAGCGGCCTGAGTTTGATGGTTGTATGGCGTATTTATGCACCTTACTGTAAAATACAAT